>MU179361.1:0-86384 GCA_016767475.1 Suillus weaverae | reverse complement strand
GAACTTGATGATGATGTGCAAATTAAACTTTGTCGTTGTATAGGATTCCGGAAGGTATTTTGAAAGTCATGAAATGTGTACATTCTTGGATATCCCCGAGGAACATTTTGGCAAACGTTTTCTGCTTTCGATATACAGTGTTTAACAAGTTAGCCGTGTGCCCATAACCCACTCTTCGCTTCACATGATCGGATTCGACACTGGTGACATATCTGGCTGGCTCTAGTAAGTGTGCTTTTCATAAATTCAAATGCAACCGGATTTACCTCGACACTGCCTTAAATTACTATTATTCAGACTCCCACTATAGGTACATCCACCACTGTCATATGGAGTGACGACTAGTGGCAGCTAGTGGTAAATTGACGCCGATGCTGGATCATGAAGTCCTTGTGCATTTGATTGGACCGCAAGCACAGCTCGCCGTGTTGTCTGCCGGCCTGTGCGCGACTGCCAACAAGTTTATGCTATGGTGACTGACATTACAGCACGTTGAATGCTGAGCTTTGTTCCCACTAACAGAGGAGTTAGACAAATATTTACCGTTTCAGGACGATGTGGACCGCTTGTTTGTAAACAGGTATGTGCCCTAGAGGTGAGATGAGTCACCGCCTACTGCGCCTGCATGCAAACGCACGGCAAATTTGGAGCTAATAGCCAAGACAGGCTTGCAAATGCGATTAACGGCTGTGATGCGGTGCGAGTTCTGAGCCTGTTCAAGTTGAAGTGGGATATAAACCCTTTCGTCTACCTCGAGCATACCATCAGCGCCGCGGGTGCTTGAGAGTGATGATGCATTAATATGATTTATGAGCAGATAAATGCATGTTTGGTGAGAGTGTGTCGTGGTGTGTGGCGAGCACGCACAGTCCACGAGTTACTTATTTGACCTTGTGTGATCCTCCCCGCGGATGGAATAAAGGTGGTACGCTAGAACTTCAACTCCGCCCAAACGAATACGTACCGTTCACCTCCCTCATATCCACTGTCGCCTTCGTTGCGCACCTCTCCTAACTATGTCTGTCCATCTCATTCCCAACAACGCGTTGGGTTTCAATAGTACGTCTTCTCCCACTTTCTAAGTCAAGCGCCCGTCGAACAACTCATCTTTTTTTTCGTTCAGGACCTTTCACGCAGCTCGTCAAGCAAGTTCTAACTATCACAAATAAAAATGTACAGCCAGTAGCATTTAAAGTTAAGACTACAGCGCCCAAGGTGAGCAGAATTATACAGAGGAAGATGTTTCAGCGACTAATAAATTCCGTAGTTGTACTGCGTACGACCAAACTCTGGCAGGATAGAGCCTGGTGAAAGTGTCGATGTCTCCGGTATGCGGCTCGTGCTCTGTCCATGTGCGATTTTGCTTACATCTTTAACAGTAATGCTACAGCCAATGAAAGACGATCCACCTTTGTCGTCAAAGTGCAAGGACAAGTTCCTAATACAAAGTACCCTCATTACACCTGAGAAGGAGACCAGAGACCTACAGGAATTCGTTAGTCTTTCTTCGTGCATATCGTGTTCTCATCATTATATTGGTCCACAGTGGAATGCGCAAGCAAGCAGTGGAGACGAGGGTAAAGTTTACCAGCAAAAACTCCGTGTCGTATACCTCCCGCCCGAAGGACAAACTGTTGAAGAAGAGGATGAGGGACATGTGGAGCCTCCTATTCCTCCCCGCACCCTTGCAGAGCACGCTGGTGGACCATCTGTGAGTGCTTTGACTACCGGGAGCATTCGAATTACTGAATACGATCGCACCATCTGTAGAACTATGCAACTCTTAAGGATCCAGAGCCACGCACTACTCCACCTATGCCAGAATTCTCCTACGATGACGCAGTTCAAGTTGCACAGCTCATACAACCTCAGCGCTCAGCCACGCCACCTGCACCAGAGCGAGAAGTGAACAGTTCTCAAGAGGCTGGTTCTTATCGGGAAGAACTCGATTTCCAGAGATCTACCAGTGGCGGAGTCGGCGTTGTCAACGTCAACGTGCTTTCGCCTTCACCGCCACCCTCTCCTCCAGCTGCACGGGTACCCTCGATCAACCAAGACTTGGAAGCGAAGTATATCGCAGCTCAGGACGAGATACAACGGCTTCGGGATCTTCTTGCGGCTGTGCCAGATCCCAGCTCTCTAGCACCAGAGTCCATCGCACCTACCTCCATTGCTCCCTCGGACTTCCGGAGGAGACATACATCGGCGCTCTCAGACGACGGAGAGACATACGCGGGATCTGACGTCGGTACCATGGTGGAGCACGATAGTGTTATCCACCAAGAAGGCGTTCCACTACAGGTGGTTGTTATTATTGCGCTTGGCGTTTTTATCACCACGTATCTATTTTTCTAAGTAGCCGAGCAGAAACCTACTCCTTTCATCCCCTTCCTTCGTCGATCCCTCCGGGCTCGCTGAGGCCATTTCGCGCAGCCACGCGTCATATACAATATTTTCTCCGTCGGTGATATGAAAGGGGTATTGGGGAGTGTTGCAGTTCTCATGACTTTTCGCATTTATTAACCGAGTTACATAGTACGTTAGCATTTTTCTTCCTTGTTGTCTCTGCTTAGTGTTATCGTTCTGTGCATCGCTATATATAATCCGACTTGAACCAAACGCGACGTGGTCAATTGAGGGGCTGGTCTTCCTGCGCTTTGATTGTGTAGGAAATGATTAGCGACAACCTCGAGGCTTGTACATCTACTACACTAAGGTCCGAAATAGTATTATGTACCTAGTGTCTTACACTGATACAGACTCGCAACCTGTCTGCGCGTTTTTGAGGTGTTGTCGTAGGCCGAAAGCACAATTGAGCTTTGTGTCTCGATGGAGCAACGGGAATGATATCATTGAATTCGCTAACGCGCACCTGGTCCACTCCGGAGCGTTACGGGCCGAAAGCTGTGCCTCACTAATATTAATGCCTCAGTGACTGCGTATTCCGGATGACGCACTGTACATGCCTACCATGAACACATACTCACAAAAACAATCTAGGAAACCTATCTTTTTCATTGCAGCAATTACTGCTGTGGTCTTCTTTTTCGGCTACACCTGGTTCTTCAAGTCATCTACTAAGGCCACAATCGTCCAAAAGGTGTGTTGTTAGTGGTTCTCCGTTACCGTGGCTGACAAAAAGCGCAGGCGGTCGTGGTGCTAAAAGGCGACTCACCAGTCGCTGGCACTATCACATTTGAGCAGTCCTCAGCAGACGGGCCAGTCAAGGTCTCAGGAGAAATCAAGAACCTCGACCCTTCTTCTCAGCGTGGCTTCCATGTCCAGTGAGCATTCAGGTTCAAACTTCGCGAAGTAGGTCAAGTATTCAAATCATATTATTATAGCTCTCTGGGAGACCTCAGCAACGGTTGTATGTCTACGGGGTCCCACTTCAATCCATACGACAAATCCCATGGTGCTCCCTCAGACTCTGACAGGCATGTTGGCGACCTAGGGAACATCGAGAGCGATGAATATGGCACAGCCACCGTTTCCTTCAAGGACAGTTTCATTTCCTTGAATGGTCCCATGAGCATAGTGGGGTAAGCTAGATATGCAGATTGACTCGTACGAAACTCATTTCCGTTTGTTAGACGGGCTGTCGTTGTTCATGCGGTATGGCGCCTTTTCACGTTGGACGTGGTTCCTTACTAATACACTGTAGGGCGTCGATGATTTAGGAAAAGGCAGTAATGAAGAATCTCTCAAGACCGGAAATGCAGGGGGACGAGCTGCCTGTGGTGTCATCGGTTTGTTTCTGATAATCTTCCATGACGATCTGATGTTAACCAAGAGTCGCTATAGGTCTCGTATAGATTATCTGAGTATCGGAACGTGCTGTTTATCACTCGTGTCCTTGTATCATCATATGTCGCCCATATTTCTCGGTCTTTGACAATTTACCTAAGTTGCATGAGAGCGCATTACAAGATGGAAAAGTGCGGATTGATACACCCACCAGTAGCTGGGGTTCAGTAAGAATCGAGAGCCTTTTGGTCATCGGATCATCTTCTAGAATGGCCCCGTTTCCATTGACGGCACTAGCCGCGGACCATCGGATTTGCCCTCTGCCTGCTCCTGATACAGAGCTTCAGTCTAGAGCTACTTCCGACGGGTCATTAAGTATGTATTATGTCGATTCTACAAAAGTTATTTCGAAATAAGAATCAACCCCACTCAGTTCCTCACTAAATCTTGGTATAAATCCAAGATGTAAACCAAGACCGTCTCGTCCACCCTTGATTCAGACCAGCAGCCGCATGCTCCTTTCTCAACCGTTCCTCCGTCGCCAAATGTTCTTCTGCAATTGCTTCAGTTACGACAGCTTCCCGGGTTGTTACGACAGCTTCTCGAGGTGTCGCGGCGGCTTCTTGAGGAGTCACATCGATAGGATGTGACAGCGATACCCGCGAACCACCATGCCTCACAATCGATGCCGCAGAACGCGCGAATTCAGCCTGTGCGTGTAGATCTGGCCGAGACCCAGGGTCAAGGCCACGAAACTGAGATTGGAAGTGAAGGTTAGGTGGCGGGAGGTATGAGGATGCCCTTTCACGAAAGGATCTCGGTGCGTGGTCAGAGGATGACTTGCGAGGAAATTCGGGGCGACTGCCGTCCACGATCTGTGATCGGCCTGGAAGACCTCGAGATGCACGGTCGCCACTCTTCATGCTAACATTACTACCTGAGCGATGTCGAGAGAACAAGGATGGACGGCGTGGCCTTGTGGACTCCACATCAATCTCTTGATCAATGGTGATGATGCGGGACTTGATGCCTTCAGGAAGATCAATATCTTCACTGCCGCTGTATTGTTTAGTTGAAAGGAAGGACGGTTGTTCATCGCCGTGCACTGAGCTGGGGAGCTGAAACACGGGGGATGTGGAAGAGCCGGGACCAAAACAGTGGTCCACATCACCAGTGTCGGGCTCACTTGTTAAAGCTTGGTAAACATCAACAGTGTCATCGAGGTCCAGAAGACCTAGCGGATTTCTTGGGAGCCATAGGGCATTAGTAATAGGTCGTGTATAGTAAGGGTTATCATAAGGAATGTCATGAAGGGGTTCATCATCCCACGCTGCAAGAGGTGGATGTCGCTGTACGAGGGAAGTCGAGATGCGTGCTGGAGGCTGACGTTGCCGTTCAGCAGGCGGGGATTCAACCGTCCTACCCAGAATGGCAGCAGATGGTTCTCCTTGGGTCGAGGTCGATGGAGTTTTCCTGTTCTCGTCTACTGAATCTATCCTCGAGAACGAACGGGCGCGAGGGCCGAACGGATTCGGCTTACGCTGCTCGTGTGGTCGAAGTCTTCGAGGAACGGTCGAATAAGAGAAATTCACCCAGGCCGGTAAACGCCAGGTCCGGAATATGGACGTGTGGTCCTCAACGCTGACCGCTACGTTCTTAGCGCTGCTAGGGTAGTTTGACGGAATAATCTGGCTTTCAGGGCTGTCTTCATATTCTCCCGTGCCCGTCCTGCAGACCACCTGCGCCTCCTTAGTATCATCTTGCTCGAATTTGGCGCGGCACATTCGGGTCATGCTGATCGTGACCTTATTATCAGAGCAGAGGTTGATAGACGGATAAAAACACACGCACATGACCTTGACTATCGCGGTGAAGACGAATAAGAAACCCGATAACGCTACATTGACGGTTATCCGCAACACAGCCATATACGCCAGGAATACGAACTAAGCCAAGAGTCGGTTGATCGTACAGCGAGTGGCAGAGAATAGAACGAACTTGAGATAGCATCAATCCTATGAATGGAAACACATCAGCGACGTTCAGGTGGACAGACATGAGTATCATACCATCCAATGAATAACGAAGGATACGGATCAACAATATTTGACCATTGCATTCATAGTTCTTCGCATAAACGTGTAGCAACTGCCCATCTGAGTCAGATCTAGCTGCGCGAAGGTGTGATGTAACATACCTGATTTTTTACAACCGCTGGAAAACGTCTTGGTCAGCATAGATACTATCATGGGCCACATAAACAACAAACCAGTCTCGACTGAGAAATAGACCAAACCGAAGGGTATGACAAGTGGGTTAAGCAGAGCGAAGAGAAGTAATACGTGGATGATCAGGAGATGGTTTGGTAGCCAGTCTGCATTCGGAAACACTTTTAGAATCTTTGCTGCACAAAATGATAAAACTCACAATAAAAATTAAATGTTCGTGGGCGAATCCCAACAGCTCTTTTCCTGGGAGTCGCATGTTGCTTGGTGGAGGGATAAGTGAACAAAGGTAGCTACAGCGAGGGGTGTTAACATCATGACGATCTTCATTACGACGTTATAGAAACTTACACCAACTGCAAAGGTCAACGTAAGAATCAGATGCAATACCATAAGTTATGGATGCTTACACAACACGAGCTCAAAGCCTCCATGAATTGCAGTGGTAAAGATTACTACAAGGGGAACTCATCAATTCACTGCAAGCGCCGAGGGACTGTACTTACGCCATCCAACATAGAAAGGTCCGGCCGTCGGGAAACTACTAGCGACAGTATTTATTATGCCACTCCCGGATACGGTCTTGAACGAAGTGAGGAAAGACTGGAGTGCAGCGGTTCCCACGCAGAAAAAAACCAAAACATTGACGATCAAGAATTTATAGTAACGGGTCGTGATCGTGTCGTGCATTACGGAAAGAGTGATGATTGTATGGGCTTTCTTCGAAATGAGTAGAAGAATGGGCGGGATGAGAATCGTGAGTAGTGAGATGAGGACAGTCGGAAGAAATGATTGAATGACCTCTTCTTCCCAAGGGTGACTGGATAGATAATTGTACTACTTGGATGCTCAGCACAGAGAATGCCAAAGAAGGATCACACATACCAAACTCGGCCAGAACGTCGAAATGCTTTGAATGGAAACGAGACCAACAAACAGTGACACTGGGAAAACCCAGAATATCGTGAATCCCCTGAGACGTAGTCAGCTACTCCTGGTGGTCATACGACAGCGGACCACTTACCAGACCCCGACGTTTACTACCCAATCTTTGAGAATGTCTACTCGGTAAGTTGACCTCATAACCCTTGTCCAATCAATGTCTTCATACTGCGGGGCCATCGTCACAAGGCATGCAAGTGGGTTCTTAGGATGCACTGCTAAGTACTTGCATGCCTTCCTTGCATCCACCGGATCTTTGAAGGTTACGAACGCTGTTGACACAGCGTCGTATTCCGTAGCAGCCCGTGCTCGATTCTGCGTTATCAACGATGTAAGGAGGTTAAGTTTGGCAGTGTAGTAATCAATGCTCGGCACGGTCTTTCCACGGAAAAAGACAGAAAGGTGGATTAGTGGCTGGTATGGGTCCAGTAAGTTTCGTGGTAAACTGAGAAGTGCATCCCATATTGTCTTGTGTGGGTCGATGTTGTCCGTCGCCGGATCGACTTTGACACACTGTCAGTCTGTGGTAGCTGCTAAATTCTGTGAGACGCACCCTCCGTTTTCAAAACGAGTTTGCGCCTTGAGGGCGCAAACTTGCTAGTCAACTCGTAATCAACCAGAAACGGTGAGAGCGTCCGAACGAGTACGTCTGTATCATTGTCCTGGTGTCCGCTGTGGTGTTCATTGTGGGTTTGACCATACCCGCTTTCTGCATCTGAAGCCCTACCGCGCTTGGGCACGGTGGTATCTTCACTTGAACTGTGTCTATGTTCTACGCTGTATACCGCTAAGAGCGCCTTCTTTGCCAATCCGATGTGCGCGCCTTCTAAACGACGGAGGATCTCCTCGCGCCGTTCCAGCAATGACGCCAGTTCTGTCATTCGTCGTGCAATGACAACTCGGTCGATGGGTGGTACATTTTCCAGGTTTAGGCTGGAAATTTGTCCAAGTGGAACTCCATCGCTTCCTTCCTGGCTCCCATTCACAGTTTCACGTGCAGACATACCTATGTTCTGCGGAATGCGTTTTGCTCGATTGAAACCAAAAGCGAACAATTTGTTTAATAGACCAGGCTGAGTCGATGCTGGCAAGCCAACGGAAGGCTTATCGAGAGACCGCGATAGGTAGTACTCAAAGTACTCCTTGAGCTCCTTTTCTGAGCGAAGCTGTACCGGGACGTTGGTCACCATCACGGTACGCAGACGCAAACCACGGTTAGAGGGGTCGGTGTCAAGGGATGGAATATCCTGGAAGGGATATTGTGGGTGAGGATGGGGATGATATTGTGCCTCCCTCTCGATCATGGTATCGGACTCCACATTGCGTATGGCACTTTCTATTTTCGCTGCTCGTAATTTGAACGCTCCATTGCAAATGTAGAAGAGATTGCACATCCAAGTAAGCGTGATCCAGAAGAGGAGGCAAATGTGAATCCAGAGTAGGGAACGACCTTGCTGAGTTTCTACGAGTGAAGAAATTGATGCTCTTGTCATTGACCGTGGTGAAACGCCATCCGGAGAAAAGTAGACATGTATCGGAAGGAGGATAGGAGTGGTCGTAAATGTGTGGACGAGGACAAAGAATACTTATGGACGACAGGAATTAGCGGATACGAATCAAGTGCACGCTGTAAGTACTCACGGCTCCCGCGCAGGAAACGCACATACAATGCTGCATCGACTCCTCTAAGCTCATTAAGCTTCGCTTGGGGAAAGGCGATACTATCCTTGACCCAGGATAATGGCCAGCCTTTCGGCGTTGGATGGGAAGGATTCCTACTACCACTATCAGAATGAGAAAGAACAGGAGTTACGAGTGACAAACCGTGCCCACGAACGACCCTGATACAGGCTAGAAGTTCAACCACCAATTAGAAGACAATAAGGAAACTATGAGTGCGCTCACTAGCCAAACTCCCAAGACTCGACACTTCCGAGCCCTTCAAGCTGCGTGTGAAGTCCTCGTCTCCTTCTCTTCATGATCTCGTGCGACGTCACAGACACCACGGCCAATGCAATTGTTATGACTGATTGATTAAGGAGGCCACTGAGACAGTAGTAAATGTTAACTTCACATGCACTGAAGACTCTGAGGAACTTAGACTGAACCTGTAGTCCTTTGAAAAGGGCCTGTTCTGAATGTCAGCCATGATGGCGACAGTATTCAGCAAGTGTCAAATACGTCAGCTTGGTCCAGACGATGATACTTATAGGTGGGACAACAGAAGTGGAGGCAGAGAGAATTGTAGTACTCGAATTCCGAGTTCGACTCGTGACGGTTCCTCGAATGACGTCTATTCATATCCGGAGTCAGAGAATTCTATCCGTATGGCTCCACCATGACAAGTTTCGATTAGTCGATCAGCGCCAGCATGCAACTGACTGGCCCGGGCATCGAGGCATCATATTCCAACGTTGCGTTAATCCGTGCGTTGTTGTTACTTACTAGTCAACACGAAAGCTCACGAAAGTCTCAGAAGTCACGTTTGCAAAGCCTTAAGCGCTGAGTACGTGATACATATAGGCTTATCTAGCAGTTATCCAGTTGAGTGAGCAACACGGGTGCAAGTTTAAATTCCAACTAATTGCAGAACTTGTGGACGGTTCTATGGACAGAATGGTCTACTTCGTGCGCATTATCCGTAATTTATTCGGCCTATAGACAAAGTTCTCTGAATAGTTCTTCGGAGGGATTTTCTTGGTGGGAGGTGGTTGTCTGCGGTGACTCATTAGTGTCCAGTTCGTGTCAAAAGTGAGAAAGGCACTCACATATAGTAATTCCAGCCTGAAGGAAAGACAATGAGGGCAATGGACGCTGAGGTAGAGATCAACCATACCTTGTTTCTCTGCGAAGTGCATGGCATCTTCCTTGCTTCTGAATGACATCCTGGTACCCTGCATATAATCCGCGCTGTGCAGACAGTCATGAACGCCGTTTCAGGTGGAGGATTCGAGTAGCAACCACTCACGAACTGGCCCAACCCATCAGAGGATTCTCCCACCGACCTGCTCCCAACAGAACATCCCAGTCAATGCGCCACCGCTCTGACTTCCCTGCTCCGCTTTGCATGGTGTTACGGGCTGGTTGATAGATCCGTACCATGCGATACCGGAGCTCCGCTGGATTGGCGGTCATTAAGCATGGCGTTTTCATCAGTGTCGGTTGGATTAAACACACCTGGAGCACCACTTATAACGTCAGCCGTCAATACATCAGTATGAGCCACCTCCGCAATTTGGGTGGCCTCTTTCTGGGAGGCATCGCCAGTGCGAACTGGTTGAATGGGAGTTTCTACAGAGAAACGGCGCGTATAAGTTGGACACGCAGGCAATGGCCATCTGGGTATTGCCTGCTTATAAGAACGGAGCAGAGACATTGTCGAAATCTGTTGAGAGGCGAAGAGACGAGCCTACTTTCGGGAGACGCGGCAAAGGCCGGTTGTGTGGCGGTGCAAGGTGGCTCAATCCCCCCGGGCCGGGCCGTTCCCTGTTGCCAATAGAACCTGCCACATTTTCCACAGAAGTGTCGCTTTTCGCAAATGCGGCGCTGAGCTGTGTCCTTCAGCATCAGGACAGACCTGGGGTAGATACTTCATTTTGCAATTACCCGTCAATTGCCAAGCCAGCTTGATGTCGCTGTGTCTCGATCGGCGGTGATATCTCACAGTCGTATTTAGGATACGGGCCGCCACTTCCTGGCCCGGGGATTGGATGAATGTCGCGCGATAGGGATTGACGGGGCCATATGACCTCGTTCGATAAAGCCTGTCCTAATATGCGAGCAAGTATTAAAGGAATGCTCACAGTCTTGAGAATAGCCATTTCTTACATGATTGACCTCCAGAGAAGAGTCGCAATTATTGGCGCAGGGTAAGTATCACTTTTGATGCGATTCTACACCAACTGAATATCCGCTCGCAGCGTTGGTGGGTTGTCTCAAGCTATTGCTCTCAAAACTAAGCTCGGATTTCACAATTTCACAGTGGGTGCATCCATGCAACAAGTGGTATAATCGCTAAGTATTCCAACAGATATATGAGAAAGGGTCTGAAGTCGGTGGGGTGTGGAGGGTATGTTATTGTGACGCGCGATATGTTCTCCTGACAATCTCTTGCACAGGCTAACACATATCCTGTATGGTCAACGACTGAAACTACAGAATATCGCTCACCTCAAGGCTTCTTCTAGGGATGCTCGTCGGATGTCCAAATTCATTGGTACAGCTTATCATCAGACCTTTACCCGCACTGGAACAAGTCGCATGGCTTTCAACCGGAGATTCAAGCCTACTGGATTAAGCTCTCGAAGAAATATAATTTATATCCACACATCGTGTTCAACACAAAAGTGTTGTCTGCCGAGTGGGATGATGGAAAACAACAGTACACCATCGTCGCGGAAGACCTCTTTTCAGGCAAGAGAATGTCCAGCGTTGCCCATGTCGTAATATCTGCCGTTGGTATTTTGGAGTCCCCAAAGATTCCATACGAGATCCCTGGAGTTCGGAAGTTTCAGGGGGCTTCGTTTCACTCCGCACAGTGGCCAGGCTCAATAGATCTGCAGAATAAGCGTATTGCAGTGATTGGAAATGCCTCCTCCGGGTGAGTCACACGTCGACTTTTGCGCAGGTAATCAGTGGTGACATACAACAAGAGCACAGTTCGTGCCATCTATATCTAAAGATCCATCTGTCGAAGTAGTTAATTTCATCCGTACCCCGACCTGGTTCAACACTCGAGTGAGAATCTTTGTACCATGTTCGATGATTCAATAACTCAACAGAATATCTAAGCCACATATTCCGTACTCGGACACTGAGAAATGGATATTTGCCAACATCCCTCTGGCGATGCGACTGCACCGAGCTTGGATCATGTTCTGGGTTGGAACAGCTACATTGCAGGGTTTTAGCTTGCTAACGTTTGTTGTAGTTTGATTTTCCCTCTATCGTACGCCCGAGTGCCAAAACTCTCAAGAAACGACGTGAGGTAAGCAGGCTGCGAAAGTCTCGGGGCATTGGTTCCAACGTTTCTTGCCAGGCGATGACGAAATACATCCTCGATAACGCACCGAGTCGATACCATGATCATATGATACCCAATTATCGTACGTGTCTGATCAAAGAACTTTCTTTGTGCTCACATGTTCCACAGCTCCAGGTTGCAAGCGGACCGGTTCGTCAGCGGTGGCTGAACTTATGATATATTCTCATTTCATTCCATGCAGTCGCAAACAGTGGTTTCCTGGATATTCTCCATCGGCCTAACTTGACACTAAACTTCGACGGAATTGTCAACATAGTGGAGAATGGCATCATCACAAAAACTGGTATGTATGGTCGTCAACGACGTCATCACCCTCACATTAGTTTAGGTGAAATGTTGCCATTTGATGTCATCGTATACGCGACTGGATTCATCGGCGTAAGTGCTGCTTACACAGATAGAATATTTCATAAGATACCAACTGCGAAAACAGGAGCGGTACCCATTGCATGTTCGAGGCTTGAATGGAGCTACTATCCAAGGCTATTATGATGCGCATGGTGGCCCTACCGCATACCTCGGGACTGCAGTTCCTAACATACCGAACTTTTACTTGCTAGCTGGTGAGTTCACAAGGCACATGTTATCAACAATTTGTTGCATGACGTGTTAATTACAGGACCAAATACCGGAACACCAACATCAACGTTGTTTGTGGAAGAAGTTCAAGTAAATCCAGTGTACTGTTTGTGTGCTTCTACTCAAGTTTGTCACAAGATTGGATATATTCTTCAACTCATAGAGCCGGTCCTCAACGGTTCCGCTTCATCCTTCACCGTCAAAACTTCACCCACAGATGCATATAATGCCAAGGTTCAAGAACGAATCTCTCGCTCGGTGTTCGTGCAATGCTACTCCTGGGCACGTGTGAACCGCACAGGCAAGGTGTTTAATCCGTTCCCTTGGGCAGTGACGCTTTGGTGGTTGTGGCTTCGCAAGCCGAATTGGGATCATTATGTGGCAGTTGGCGCCGAGAAATGGGTATGGGCAAGGCGAAGAAAGGCTGTTAAGAATATTCTGAAATGCGCTGCAGTCTTGACGCTATTGCGGTCATATATCGGCTCTGCTCAGACGACATGGTGGTGAGTCCATCATTGTTCTCGATGCCTATCAATTGAATAATCTATATCCTTAGGTAAGCGACTATCTGTGACTGGTGATCACTTGAGCAAGTCTATCCTCCATCTTTGAGTGCCATAGATATATGAGATAGAACATAATGATACGATGTAGAAACTGGACAGCTTGCATCCTTTTTCCTCATGAGGGAGTTGGCAATCAGGAACGATACGATTGACAACCTGTTAGACCTTTTTTTCCAGTATGTTCGTCGATTAATGTGAAGATGGTTCATTGTTCGATGGCCTTTGTGGACTGTGCGAACGACTGGTTGAACCAGTGGCGCGCTGGGGCTCGTTACTACAATGGGACAAAGGTGCTTTACTGGGGCAATCCTTGAAATGGCCGCACTTGCCATCGCATTCCGAGGGATGATCGGGACATCTTGAGGGTTTTCAGGATGCGAGCCTGGAAGGTCCGTGACTGACAAGACAGTCAGTGAATGCAGCTGTTTAAAATGCACAATGCATACCATGTTCGAGACCAAGGCCTCAAAAAAAATTGAAGTTCCACCCCTATTCCCGACACGATGATTGGGATGACAATGGTTAAGGTTTCACGAAGTAAGGAAATTGACACGAGCAAGTTTGATGTCGAAACCCTGAAATTGGAAGGCCGTGAACACGTTCAGTAATGGAGCAAGCAAAACACATCGTTTGTTATACCGGCATTGGCAGCTTGCACGAAAGCAAAGAAGATACAGCATTGTTCGCGTCGAAGGATGGCGAGAATTCCGCTGACGTGCTCGCGCAGTTGGACGCGATGACCGTGCATATTTGATTAGCATTTTAGGTCTCCACAACAAACACTGTTGACTTACAATACCAAGTACTTCAAGTTTCCCGTCATACTTTACTGCAACAGGTTTTTTTCATTGTCAGATTTTATGCTGGAGGGTGGTCCGACGGGAGTGGTGGTATATATGATACAAGCGCAACAGTCAGAAGTGCAATGTCCAGGACATCATGAAGTCAAATACAAATATCGTCGATCTATCATCAATAACACCCGCTACAAATCAGATCACTTGTCAAAGCCAATGATCCTGCTCACTGGGCGGAGCGTGATCATCACAGGATTTCTGTCATTCATTGTTTCATCAACAGCATCATCCATATCATCATCTTCATCATCGCTCTCGGAGGTTCCTCTGGTATGCTTCAACCCGAACATACTTACTACTCGATTGATATGTGCTTCGGATTGCTTGAACGTCGGTGGTGCGCGAAGGGAATTGGCGCATGCGGAGAGCTCCAAGACCAGTTCACCGTCCAACTCGGTAGTAAAGAGATCGAGTATATATCTCCTTACTGGTAAACGGTACCGTTGCGTCGAAACGGTGTGCAGAGCACGGAAAAACACAGAGGGTGATGAGAATGCTGATCGATATTCAGGTCGAGACTTCATCCTGGGATGGTTGTTGAGAATTGTGGAAAAGCGCAAAACCATTATATATAGTTTACCTGGCAAGTGATCTCGATGCGGCGTTTGCAATCACGGTGTTGCTTAGGTTCTCTATTGCAGAGATCACCTCCAGGTCCGTATGGGATGTTGGCGGTATAAGCCGAGAATCGCCGTCCCCCTTTACTCCGACGGGATCCCACGTAGGTAACTGGAAAGCATCAGATATACAGTACAGTATAGAGAACTCTAGTGCCTCACTGAGATGAATTTATCCAGATCCAAGGGTATGCACAACCCAGTCGGCACCCCAAGTGGCGACAAGGTTGCCTCCCACCGATAATCGTCTAGGATTTCAGCTCCTTGAGATGTTGAGGAAATCAGCCCGAGAACGAAGAAACACGTCCTAAATTTGTGTTCAGCGCAAAGAACCAAGCACTCAACAAAGTACTTACCCTCGCACAGAGGGAATGAGAGAGTGTCCAGCAATCTCTAATATAGCGGGAATAATCTCTTCCTCTTCCAGGAACGGGAGGCCGCCCTCGGTGGCACCGACGTTCCCCTACGGCATTGTCAATATCTTGATTTGAACGTGCACCATTGAAGACAACGCACCACTGCCCACAGGATGCTCTTCAGTTTAAGAATTAACTCAAGATCCTCACTCTCAAGACCGTGCTGTTTTATGAAATGAGAGAACTCAGAGAAATGGCCCTTTTCACTAAGAACTTGACAGCCAAGCTCAGTTTTCGACATTTCCCCATAAAAGTGGGATGGAACGACTCCGTCAAAGGCCCTGACGTCGATTTAGTTACACTGCGGCTGCATTGAAGAGTGAGACGTACAAAACATCTTCATCATCTTCTGCGGCCTCTGAGCTGAAGACCTTAGACAGAAAGATCTCCACCTCTACAACGTAATAGATATTACGTTCCTGGATAGGCGACGGTCAGAATAGTATTATGAGTAAAGGAAAACACAGACATGAAACCACATGTCCATCTCTCTGTCGATGTAACCTGCGCTGTACAAGTAACGGAAGCCCATCGGAGTTGACATGAATCTAGTTTCAGGTCAGCTCTGCGCTGAAGCTAAAGGCGTAAGAGCAGACAGACTTGAGCAGCAGCGGATGTCCAATTTCTCCAAGATGGTCCATCGTTGGTTGCATTTCTACGACAAGTTGCAGTACTTCCATAACATCGCAGGCTTCTTCAAGGAATTGGATCGCCATTTCACAAACCTCTGGCGCTTGATCATAGATTTGAGTCAAAAGAAGACGTAGGGTCCACGCGACTGGTGTAATTGAGTCTCGTATGAGATCTCCGAGGTGGTTCGTCGCATAAAGGCGTGTGCGCTATGGAAGGAATATAAAGCGAATGAACGGTGCATTGGGCGTGGCATGACTCACGACGTCGCTCGATGTAAGAGCTTTCGAGAGTACGATACGGGGATGTCCATCACTTGATATCCAGTAAATGACAGCCTCTATCAACCCAGCCGAGTGCTCACATAGTATAATCCAAATTCGTAATCACAGCGGTGATTAAGTCTTCACGATCGCGCAGCTCGCTAAGGTGATAGAAAGCAGTAAAAAATTTGAACTTTTCCATCAGCCTAAAGACATCCATCAGTAAGACACATCAGGGATTGTGAATGGCTCACTCGATGCCTTCTGCATGCTTGCTTAAAGTTCCGAGCATCTCAAAGTAGCCATAAGTCAACGTCTCCGATAGCCTGTGCTTGGAAAACATAGGGTCGGATTCTGATGTGCCGTTGAACTGCAAGACATGCTGGCGTCAACAACATCACCGGATCGACTTGATAAAAGCATACAGGGTCCAACTGAGCGAAACACTTTACTACTTGCTTCAACAAATCATCTTCCGAAGCAAGGAACCGGGTCCCGTCTGGACTAGCCAGTAATGTGGTGAGAAGAGAGCATCCCAAGCGCACCCAGCGAACATTGGGCTTGCGATTTACGATCAGCATGGAGCATCTGGAACAAGACAGTAAAATACCTGTTTCCTTGGAAGGTCAGAAAATCGATGGGTGAACGGATGGAAAAAAGACAGTAGTCGTCTCATGAATCTTGCTACTTTAATGGCTTCTTCCAATCGCTTTGGATTCAATAGTGGCCCCTCGATCAACTCTTGAAGCATATCAAAGTTCCATTTTGTACTGTCTTTTGTCAACATAACCTGGAGGAAAGTCAACCTGACTCACAGCACAGACCCGAAAGCAAACGCACCTGAGTCTCGAGCAACGATGACTGGAAAGTTTTATCGTCCATCTGCATCCCTATCTTGATTTTGACCTGCTCGACTTGTCTCTGTCCTCTCCGGACTGCGTCTTCAGCGGAATTCGCCCTATAATACCAGGTAAACGTATTTCTTCTGGCCATCCAAAAGCGCTCACCTTGGGCGTGCATTCCTGACGCTAGGTTGTAGTCTCAGACGGTTACGATTGAAGCTGTCGATTGCGGATAGAGCAGATGTTCCGACTATCCTGTGCTCTCCTCGGTTATAATCCGCTGCCAGATTGAATACGCGAGGAACAGCCTAAAACGGATTCAGATTCCAAAAGATAAATTGGATGCAGACCACACCTGTATCTTGGCAGCAACACCCAGGGGAAGTACCCTATTTGCCATCTGCATAACTTCGGCCATGAGTAGGGTTGCCTTACGTGACAAGTTGGAGCCAGTGGTGCATTCTTCAAGCATTACCGTGAGCGCCTGTTGGCTGTCAGGTTAACTGGAGGTGCACAATGGATATATGCTTACATCTATGAGACCAGCGTCCGTGAATACGAGGACGAGAAGGGCAATGTATTGGTCAGTAAGCTTTAGCGTTTCAGGAGCCTTGTCTGGAAGCTTCTGGTCTGCGAGTTGATCCGCAAAAGCTCGGGGTTTCCGGTACACTGAATTCGACCTTGAGTCACCAACAACCTGTGATGGCTGGATGACCTACTTGTGAGTCGTCGACCATCTATGAACGTTTTATACCATTGCGGAGCCTTGATATTGAATAGATCAAAGAACATATCCAACACTATCTCCTTAAATCGATGTGAGTTCTTGTCTTTCAATACAGACTCGAGCAACATACTCTAGTTTCGAGAGACGGTATTCGTAGCGTATCGACGATGGACTTAATTGCGTGTTGATCCCCCAGACAGAAATACATCAACCCTATAAATCATTTCATACTTGGAAGGAGAACAGGTCACAAGACGCCTACCGCTCCAAGTCCGTAGCATCAGTTGTATGATCTTAGTACAGCTCCGCATACGATCCGCGTGATCTGCACCCTTGCCATAAGCATCTGTGATGGCAGAGAGAGCAATCTGGTGTACAAAGTAAAATCGCGAACCCCAAGAAGAACAACCTGCCCACCTCCAAGTCAGTTCCAAGATGCAAGTATGCGCGAGTACGAGGGGAGTCGATTATGTGCAAGAATGTGGCTGCCAACATTGGCCCAGCTTCGACTGGACCTTCACCTAGGGCATGTAAAAGGAACCGAATGCCTCCAGATCGCGCCACGAGGTCAATGTCGATGAGAACTTCAATGTTTTGATCAGATGTAGGGAAGATTATAATAAAACATATTCACGCACCCATTTCAGCGAGAGTTTGTAGGCAAATGGGACGAAACGGATCTTCAGCATGCTCAGCAACTGCTACAAATGCTCGCATAATGGGTTCCGAAAGAGGAATCGTCTTTGTTCCGGTAATGCCACGTCGATCTCGAGGTTCGGAAACAATGTCGACGATAGTACGAATGAGCTTGATGACTTGTTCTCTCTCTATTGCGTGTTTGTTATCTCGTGCTAGAGATCTATTCGGGTAAATGTAAGATTCGTGTCGAGCAGGACAAAAAAAAACACAATACTTCACAATGAACCACTCCAGAGGCTGTTTATGCAGCTCCTCTGCTGAATCTGAATCAACTAATGCATGCCTGACGAGCCGATAGGCAGCGGCTCGGCAACGCATAGAGCATCGATCAGCGAGAGCAGGGATTATCCTGAAAACTAGCATCAATAAGTACTGAGAAAGACGTGTAAAACTGCCCACGCTTGAACAACCTCAGGTAGATTGATTTCGTAGCGGACGCGAAGATTGCGTTGGAGAATGCCGACGAATCGGTTCATTATATCTACCCTGGACCTGTCATTATCTGCTGCAGAAATACCGCTCGTGGATGACGGGGACGATGCTGGAGGGGGTGATGTTATTGGACGCGATAGCGAATTTAAGGATTTGATGCAGGTATTAGCTTGAGCCAGAGTTGTTCTGAAATCATCTGCCCCGAACGTCAACTTACAATTCAAAACGAGTGATTTACAGACCTCTGTCCCTATCATCACTGTCGGCCCTGAAACGAACCCCGACTGCAGGAGCCTGACCAGCGAATTTGCGCCGATTCACAGGACCTCCGTTCCTCCTGCGCCTGCCTCGGGATGTTTCTGGTGCGTCGTGTACCAGCTGTTTCAATGCGAATCGTGAAGAAGACGCACCAACTTCGATCTTCCTCGTCAGAGACTCAATTTCGCCAGTCGCCATCTCGAGCTCCGATTCCACTTGCAAACGCATCGTCTCCTATGGGATGCACTGTAAATCAATCAAACAGAAATGTGATGGAACATACGTTCAAAGGCAATTTGAGAAACCTTTCAGCGCCTTCTTTAATTCTATTTTCCCGCTCCAGTAATGCATTGAGGGTATCGAGCTGGCGGGTAAATAAGCGCTTGCTATTGGCCAGGTTGAAATGAAACAAAGGAAGGATCTACCTGATCATCATAGTCTCTGTTAGCCCCTTCAGTATCATGGAGCTGGTTCGTTGGCTCCAAACCAGTTGACTTGGAAGATGATGAGACATTAGCTGGGTGTGTTGTGCCAGGATTCTCCTGATCGATGCTAGTGGGCATCAACGCCTGCTGTGGACAGTAGTGATATAGATGCTAGTAGTTGCTGCAGGTTCTAAAGTACTGCCGAGTGGAGCCAAGACCGCAACTTGGTCGGAGTCTTTGTGATCTAAACTTGGTAACCTGTCGACGGCCCGACGGTTCGAGAATCGACAAACATTCTTTTACGACTCGTTACCTAGTGTACTACTAGTTTGCCGCATTGCTTTTTCCTAAAAGTCCAACAGCCTCTTCGTTCGCCGTGTATCCCATTCCTCGCTCTGCAGACATAGACAGTGGCTCAAAGGTCATTATCTCCAAATTTAAGTTGTTGGCGCACTGGCCGCCGCAGTGGGCCACCCAGTGGCAGATCTAGTACTACTGGCAATCGGCAATCAGTACGATGGCCCTGCAGTCACACACCTTGACCTACGCTATTTCAACGAGTGAGGTTTGCGCCGGGTATTCAAGCTTTTTCGAGCACAGTTCAAAACTTTGAATTTGCGACATTATATCGACTGGCACATGTCAACCAGCGAAGGGTGGACAAGCACAAGATGGGCTCCTGCATCAATGTATTGATGCTTTATTTCGTGATCCGTCTAGAGTAGAAGTGAGCTAAACAACGCCCTGACCTGAAACTATGGCGTGGATTTTTGCTGCTTTAGGCTATAACGTTCTTGCGCATGACCACCGGTGAAATCACTCGAGCCTGAGACAGTCCCAACGCCGCGGTCTCTGGTATAAAATTATACCATAGAGCCGGAAAGCAACACTCCGAAGGTCGGGGAAATCTGTCACTTATCTTAGGTAGTAGACTCGTTGAGGACGAGCGTCGACCTAAACGGGCGGAAGGGGTCGCTATCAGAGTTGCCACTAGGACCAGAGACTTAAGCGACCGTTCAGGTGCAACCATAGTACCGGGTCAAACATCTCGTGTACACCATCTTCACGGTGAGTAGGGGCCGTGAATGCAACATCAATTAATTCCCTTCTTGTTTGTCGCGGGTCGACCTCCTGTTCATCCATTCGCGCCGCGCCAATCCTGCACTGACATGAGAAAGCATTTTAGTAAACATCCTCGTATTAACGAAGTCATCCTCAGCACGTCGAGAGATGGAACAAGAATCGGACGCCAGCCAACCCTTGGGCACTCTGACAGGCCATCTATTAATCACTGGTCATATGGGTAGCAGCTGGTTGGTAGACCGTCGTATCAAACATACAATCTTTTGGTATATCTGTCTCAAAGACAAAAGCGACGCATAGTGATAGCACGTCATCATCACTCACGAATGCAAGCCATGAACACCCCCTCCACCTGTGCACTCGCCGTCCTCATCTCAAACCTGACACGACCCTCCATCACGCCTTCTTGCAGCTCCGTAACGCTGCACACGCCGGTATCCTGAAGACTGTGCTGGACACCAACATATAGGTGTGGGATGAACGCCTTGACGCTGCCCTTATCTTGGACGTCACCCGATACGCCTTGTGCAACCTTGACTATGGACGACTCGGAGAAATAGCGCGTCGTAACGGTGTTCTCGTGTGGCTTGCTCGAGGGCTGTGACGCGTGTTTTGTGGAGCCGTTGGCCTGACTTCACGAACTCGATTTACCGTGTTCCATAGCCTCAAGACTACCCATGCCTCGGTAAGACTTCACTCGCCTCCCATCGTGGTGGAAGTACTCTCCCGGTGCCTCTGTGGTACCTGCAAGAAGCCCTCCCATCATGACAGCACTCGCACCAAGGGCGAGTGCCTTGACTGTCCCACGTTGCCGATACCACCGTCCGCAATCACAGGAACACCAAACTTGGACGCAAACTCAGCAACAGCGAACACAGCCAATGGCCTGTGGGTGACCAGCAGCCATAACCTCCTGGATGATACAAATGGAGCCACTACCTATGTCGACGGAGAGGGAATCTGCCCCTGCGGCAATAAGGGTGGCAGCCTGTTCACGGGAAACAACAATAACCTCGAGTGTTGGGAACGTTTGCTTGATCTACGAATTGCGAGTCGCGCGAGGTGACGATACCGACAAGTTTAGCTCCCAAAGATCCGGTTTCTGAAGAGCATGAGGCATCAGGTTCAAGGGACGGAGGTGAAGGCGTATCTGTGATAGGGATTCCACAGAATCCAAGGCGCGCCTTGATATTAAGCAACATGTGCAACGGCGTGATTAGGAGAGAAGATGATAGGACCCGTGATGAAACCATTCTCGTGCCTTTTCACGGCTCGAACCATGGCCTCTTGAGAAGAAAGGGACTGGCTGTGATGAATGACACCGATACCACCTAGCAGGGCGAGACTAAGGTCCATAGGATTACGAGTCTTGAGAATAACATTCCGAGTTATTTTGGTCTCCGTAATGACATCGGAAGCAGGAAAATCGACCTTTCCTGGTAGTATAAGGAAGTCATTGTATGTGAGACCACCATGGACGCGAGAGTCCATGAAATCCTTGACTGAGAGGCCATCTAATCGTTTGTAAGTTGCAAGATGAATAACAGCCTCTGAGGGAAACAGGTGAGCCTGGTGAGCGCCCGCCATTTCTACCTTAGTCGCTAATTCGAGGTCACCGGTAAGTTCCGAAGTACTGTAGAATTAAGGTTCAAGCCACACTTGCCCAGTCCTCGATCCTAAACTTACAAGCCCGCGCTCGACAACATCCTCAAGGCTCAAAAATGGGTGCGTTATCATCGTCTGTATTCACTAGAATGCTCACCGTCTTAAAACAGTCCGCTACGCTGCCGCCGCTCTCGCCACCAATCCCGAAAAAAGTCTGTCTTGCACCTTGATATCGAACCCAACACTCATATAATTATTTGGTCTCGTTCAGCCGCCCGTGCTCGGGGCGAGTACCTCCGCACGCACTTCAAGAACATGAGGGAAGTTGCTGCAGCTCTCACAGGTCAGTGCCCAAGTCATGGTGATGGTGATACGTATAAACCTCATTCGATTCAGGCTTGAAGCTTACCAAGGCCTACAACTACCTATCTGACGTCTCGGACCACAAACAAGTCATCCCTTTCCGTCGGTTCGCTGGTGGTGTCGGACGGGCTAGCCAAGCCAAGCAATTCAAGGCAACCCAGGGTGCGTCTCGTCATATCAGACAATTGGGCTGCGGAGATTTGACCCTGGCGATGTACTATAGGTCGTTGGCCCGAGAAATCCGTCAAGTTCATCACTCGCCTCCTCAAAAACGCAGAGTCGAATGCAGACGCAAAGAGCCTAGAGCTCGAGGACCTTTACATCAAGAACATCGGCGTCCAGCAAGCACCCGTACGTGCATCTCGCTCTAAATTTCAGTTGTATCGTAATCTTGTCAACACCTCATAGAAAACCCGTCGCCGCACGTACCGTGCACACGGTCGTATCAACCCTTACCAGGGCCACCCATGTCACGTCGAGATCATTCTGGGGGTTTCGGGTGAGGAGGTCGAGCGGAGCAAGGACAAGGACGCTGCCGCCGTATCATCCTTGTCGTCATTGAACCGGAGACAGGTTGCCAGAAGGAGAATCGAGGCTGCACGCGCTTAGTGTCATTCTCTCACATATTTGACACGGCTGGTGATGTGACGATATGCGACAGCACAAGGGCCATGTTTTGTATGCACCTATGCATATGTTATGACACCACACAATCTCATCCAAATCGCATTCAAGACCGATATATTGAGCAAGAGAACGAGTGTTTGTGAGCAACTGAGGAACTACAGCGCAATAACAGGAAAGCTAATGAGTGAACGTGTTTATACAAATACGTGGTCAACCAAAGCAAATGAATGTGTAGACTGAATTGTGAGCCAGTCAACAAAACGTCAGAACGAAGAGCAGCGGAGCATCGACCAGAAAAATGTACATGGTGAACGAAAGCAGACTAATGTGTACAGACTGAATCATAAGCCAGTCAATAAAGGATCGAGACGAAAAGTGGACAATAGTAAAGCGTCGACAAAAAACCGAGTACTATTATTCCAAATAGATACTGCATTTCCGGTTTATCTTCTTCACTAGATGCTGGCTTGAGAGGGCCATGAGTTCATAAACGTCTAAAGCAGAACACATAATCATACCTTTTGTCATAAAAGATGTCCTCCCATTCCGCTTCTGGGCGACTGAGGTAAGAGCAGATGACCTCTTCCAACCACTGGCAGACGTAATCCACACGCTGGATGTAATATGGGGTATGGCATCTCTCCATGTCTGTCGCAATGTCAGTACTAACTAAGAGGCACACACGCAACAAACATACCTCTGATAGCTCGTGTGAGAGGGCGGTAACGCCTTAGGTTGATGAGCTTATGTCCTGGCGCATTTGGGTGGTCTACACATTCCTCGTTACCACACTGGCGCTTTACGTCGCCTACGAAAAGAACTGCATGAAGCCGTCGTTAGAGGCAGGGGTCAAGTCATCAGTGTCTTTGAACGTACCAAGGGTGGGTAGAGTGGGTCCATGACTACTTTGGATCGCATCCTTGTAGGCCTTCATGCGGTTTGTGTGGCTGAAAAAGAGACGTAGAGCGAGTAGAATCCCTTCGTGCCTGGCACCGATGTTCTGCGGAGTAACGTGAGTGAGAAGACAATATCACAGTCTTTGGTGCATACCGATAAAGAGCCAACTAAACTCTGTCTGTCGCACGCGGAAAACAATGCCCATGAACCAGCGTAGTTTCTGATGATGTGGCATTCCTGCAAGAAAAAGGACGCGTCAGCTGAGGCCGTGATTGTATAAGAAAAAAAACTGACTCGTGCCCACTCCAAGACGAACTGAACCTTCTGGATACGATCCTCCATCGATTGCGCAGACACGATGACGTCCAGTGCCCAAAGGTGAAGGGCCTTCTCAAAGGAAGCATAGGTGGTCACCTTCGTGCCAGCGTCGTTGGAAACGCCATAAGTGGACTTTCCAGTTGCCTCCTCCACCCAAAAGCGCGCAGCATCCTCGGGCTGGAAGTCCCGGTACTTCTCCCACAAGAGAACGGTGAGTTGATGAGTCAGGAGCTCCCTTCCCCGAGGAGAAGCGAAGTTGGACAACTTGATCTTCGCAAACTCCCCCTTAACCATCGCCTTCTTGTCGCGAGGTTCCCATAAGCTACAGAGCTCTTCAGCTGGTGAAGAGCCTTGAATGAGTTGAACCGTCTTCTCGAGGCGACGTCCGTTGTGTTCTTTAGCGCACGCAGCGTTGTGCAGCGTGTCGATAAGTTTCGAGGAGACACTGCGGGGAAGATCCCGAGAGAGATCAGAGAATGCGAATTGCAGGAGAGGCGCGAAGACCTCTTGATCTTCCGAGTGGCGCCAATGAAGATCGACCCACTGGTTAAGCAGGCGAGCTACACGCATCTTGACGTGCATGGACTGAAGGGGAGCTTGGTCAGGAGACACGCAACCAGGCAAATCCTCCCTGTATCGCTCTATGAAAGCCTCGAGAACGAGTGCTGGAGTCGAAAAGTAGCGGAAGCAGAGGAAGAATACATCTGGGAGCTCCAGGTCATCATCAGAGACTGCCGATGTCAGATACCTGATAAGGCCCCTCAATGAGGCAAGCTGAAGAACTCCATTCCTGTCCAGGAAGAGTTCCGTACTGTCATCCGGGTGAGGGGAGGCATTCTCCAGCTTTCCATCAAATAGTTCGGGAAAGAGGGCAATCGAGTTCCTGATATTCTCAGTCGCGCGATCATGCTCTGCACGAGTCGTGAGTTTCTCGACAGCAGCCGCCTTGTCCGCCTTTAAAAATGGCTGCGAGATCTTGCGGCACAAGTTGACTGAAAGTGGCCCAAGGATGGTAGCTAGTCCGCGCTTCGTGCGTTTAATCGCCGAAGGCTTGACGAGAGAACCCAGTTCGTCCACCTCTTCAACGCATGTCCTGTCTGTCGATGATCCTTCAGTAGACTTGTGTGCATCCTCTGACAGTAAAGAATTTCGGCGAGCTCCATTGAACTGGTCGTTATCTTCTTCCGCTTCTACCTCCTCTTCACATTCTTCGGGAACGTCAGGAAGGGGCTTCAGTTGATGCATCTCGCGCTCGGCAACTTGCATGAGCCTTTTCAGGCTAAACATGATAGCGTCCACACATTCGAGAGTCTGCCAAATAAATTGCCTCCTGCAACCCAATTCGAAGTCCTCGTCGTCAAGAAGCTGGACATGGCTCATGAAGAGCAGCTTGTAGTGCCGGACTCGGTTTTCAGCGTTCTTGTAGCCTGAAGCGTCCCGAACGTCTTCTGGGAGCTTTGACATGGTGCGTAAAATCGTAGTCAAACCGTGCAAGAAGGTCAGGGACAAAGAAGGGATAGATGCAATGTCCTGTGCGTCCATGGCTTCGTGGAAAAGTCTGATGGGACCGAGGATCATCGGAAACGTTCTTTCGATGTCGAACTGTGGGAGGTTGAGAGAGAGTATGCAGGTAGACGAAACAGCGGGGTTGTCGCTGCTAGTACTACTCTCCGACTTCTGCGTAAGAGATTCTCCAGGGCCAAGTACGACGACTTCTGGTTCTGGTTCTGGTTCTGGTTGGAACCGAGGAGTTACTTTCCGCCTGATAGTGCAAGGCTTCAAGGGACTTTGGGTTACGGAGTTGGCCATTGGGATAATACAGGTGACAATGCGAATAATGTGCGAGAGCAAGTGTTTTCAAGTATCATGAGTGTTTATAGCGAGGGTGCCAGCCATTGTTTAGTTGTGGACGTTGTGGACTTGAGGTATGAACCACAAGTTGTGCGTGTCGTCTTTGGCACGAGGAAGTGTGTCCACATGTGAGGACAGTGCATCCACAGTCAAAGCCACGAAATTTCTTCAATGAAGCGCATGTTTGTATTCTGCGGAGAGATTATGGTAGCATAGGCCTTGAGCTTGAGCTTCCAAGCAGAAATCTTGATGTTAGACGTCATATTTTCAGGCGTACCGGCAACAACTTCAGAGTGACCTAGCTCGCAAAAGCAAGATCTGAGGCCACTCCGAGTGCATAACGCACTAAGTCCTATGCAATTTTTGAAGTTAGTCTCCGGTCACATGGATCCATCAGTACGCGCTCTATGTACTTAGCCTATGTAAGCTGGATTTGATGATGGGTTGGATATCACGAGTCTAGTAAGGACCAAGTTTGCAAAGTTGTTACTAACACGAAACCCGGCTGTATTATAATCACATGCTGGTTACCTGTCACCGAAGGAGCTGACCGAGCGCCCGTAGACAAGCGTCGTATATATTCTCCTACCGGAGGGGAATTACCCTCACTGCTCATCACACCTATTTTGCTTGTCCAGCCCACAGACCTTTGTTCTTCACGCTTACACCCGCTTCACATTTTCATACCGGGCTCACTGTGTTGCCTTTGTACATCTCAACGCAGACTGAGTAGTACACCACGAGCATTCAAGAATACAATCCAGATAGAATGATTGCAACTGCATTGACCGAACTTCTGGGCATCCGTGTGTAAGTTAATGTACGTCTGCTGTTCGGAAGACATACATTTATGACTTGTTCCGCTCTCGACAGGCCAGTAGTGCAAGGGGGTATGCAATGGTAAATGTCATCTGTGCCGGTGAAGTTCTGTTAAGCATGATCTAATTGTTGCGTGCAGGGTCGGGAAACCTCCACTTCCTGCAGCCGTGTCGAACGCGGGAGGTCTTGGTGTGCAATATTGTTCGCTTACCAGCCGCATCCGCTAAACTTGCTGTAGGGTTAATCACTGCACTTACCCAGCCGAATCCCGAAGCTTTGCGCACTGTGATTCGTGAAACACGCGCAGCAACTGACAAGCCGTTTGGCGTAAACCTCACAATTCTACCCTCGATTAACCCACCAGACTACGAAGGTTTCGCGCGTGTAGCTGTAGAAGAGGGCGTCAAGATATTCGAAACAGCAGGGAACAATCGTGTGTAGTCTCGTGTTCTCATCAGTCACAATAATTCTCACACAACTCATAGCGGGAAAACTCATCAAGTTCTTCAAGTCGCATGGGTGCATTGTGATACACAAGTGCACCACGATTCGACACGCCAAGGTTCGCTCCCCATTTAGGTGCATATTTCATGTGCTAAAGCGGGCATGTAGTCCGCAGAACGACTGGGTGTTGATGTTCTGAGTATCGACGGTTTCGAATGTGAGTCTCTCATCTATCTGTTTGAATTTGATTACGACACCTGACGATATCATTAGGTGCTGGTCACCCTGGAGAGGAGGACATCGGTGGCCTTGTTCTGGTGCGCTTTATCACCGGCCATGTCAATCATTTCGCAGTAACGATTCACAGCTTGCAAGAGCCGCCCAAGAACTCAAAATACCCTATATTGCGTCGGGCGGAATCGGAGATGGCCGTGGATTGGCTGCTTGCCTCGCACTCGGTGCTGCTGTGAGTACCGTACCTCCCTCATCATAATTTTATTGATCACCTGCACGTACAGGGAGTGAACATGGGCACACGATTCATGTGCACAGTTGAGAGGTACGGTAGTAGCACTGTAACTTTATACCCTTCTTACTTGTGCTGTCCAGCCCTATCCACCAAAACATCAAAGAGAAGATTGTTGCCTCCACCGAATATGATACCACCCACATATTCCGTACATTGAACAACACCTCACGCGTTTTCAAGAATGTAGTATCACAGCAAGTCGTTGCCATCGAGCGGCGGCCTGGCGGGGCGAAGTTTGAAGACGTGCGCGACCTTGTCGCGGGCGCACGAGGCAGAATTGTATTCGAGAACGGTGATCCCGACTACGGGATTTGGACTGCAGGTCTTGTACTTGGCTTGATTAAGGACATCCCGACTTGCGAAGAGCTCTTGTCGCGCATAGAGAGGGAGGCAGAAGAGATTATCGGTGGGATGGCCAAGCTGGTCAAAGCGAAGGCTAAGTTGTAATGTTGTAATATACCTAGTTATCGTCATATTACCTTGCTGTTTGTTTTTCGCAAGTACGTAATGAGCAGGCAGCCAAACATTGTGTCGCTGTCGATAAAGCGTCTGACTCTTGACGTCGAATTACGGGCGATGCTGCTGCACTGGCCCTCGTCACGGAAAACAGGTTTACTAGAGTGGTGACAAACCCTCCTGCACAGTACTAGTGTTGTGCATGACATGAGCCCGGATCTGTAGACCGCGTCTACTTATCTGTACTTGATCTGCACCCAATGGACCTTACCGCATTTTCGTGCTCCGCGATAAATCAAATTTTGAATTTCGAATATTGTGCAGAATTGATTGATTTTTGTTTGGCGAAGCCTGGCCTATTACTAAGTAGTACATGTACATAGTATATATACGGCGTACGAGGTTTTTCACGTTGAGAGAGCGCCGGGAGGGCGACTCGTGTCGTGCAGTCAGAAGCTAGAGTAACTGATACCATCTATACGTTGTAATGTGGTAAGCACTTGGGCTCCGCGCGAGTCAGTTTAGCGCCCTTCAAATGTCAGTTTTACCTCCGCCTTGGAGGTAAATATCTTTTGTACTACTATTGATAATTGCTATCTGTTTCACTGGCTCGGTGTTCTTTTTATTCGTTCGCGCTCAGAATGCCACGTCAGAAAAGCTAAATCAGAGACATACAACTGCAGCCTAGCTGGCAGGTGGCAAGCTGCGACTCGGACGAGAAAAAAAAGTACATCTAGATTTGACCTCTGATCAAGTTCGGATGTCCTAACTCAATTTGACGCTGAATATTGAACAACATACATGATAGTATTGGTCGAGCTAGCAACAGTATTGAACAAGGAAAGCAGCTCGTTTATGACATGAGAATGCAACAGTGGTTGTAATTGTTCAAGATTCCGATGGCCAAGCTAGCTCTAGTAATGGACTTTTGGATACAAATAAAATCATGGTTGATGCATAGCATCGCGATAGCCCGTGAGTAGTGCATTTTAAGTCACCCTTTATTTAAATTGACGCGCTGGTTCTTTCACGCAAAAAGATGCAATTGTACTCTGGCCCTGGGTTTGATGCGACCGCCGCGCGTGATAGGCACAGCGCAGTGAGGGGCGTCGTTCTAAGCCCATCATTTAACTTCTTACTCGCCATAACATTTACAACATCGTGACGACTCCGCAAGCTGCGACATGTTTGTGCTGCAGATGCAACATCTCGAATGTTGGGATCCCGCCAAATCACCCAATGGGAGAACTTGGCAAGTTCGGTGTTCTGCAACTATCGGAGGCTGAGCATAATTAACGTTTGTAAAATTAGATTCTTCGGAGGTGACCGCCTTTGACTTAGCGGTCCTAGACTGGCAACAGTACGTTAGATTTGTGGGCTTTTGTGGACCCTTGTGACTTTGTAGGTGTTGTAATATCTTCCCACTGCCTTAGAACTGCCATCACGATCGTTTCTTGTAAGTTCAAGTTGTTGTGGCTGCCTATGGGTGTTGTTGTTCTTCGATACCACAAGCGAAACTCGAGAACAAACACTGTTTGCCAGTCTTGCAAAAGTTGCAAAGGTATAAATATGGGACTAGCCAGAGGTGAGTGGTGCCCATCAACATACTCCCAATAATTCACCAGATCACAAGATTATACCGCTGCATCATGTCTTCCTTCTGGAAATACTTTTTTACTTCACCAGCTTCAGAAGAGGGTAGCCCAGAATTACCGGAAACTTTGGGTAGGTGCTACATCGTCGCTGTCACTGAAGACTAAGTTCCGGGCACTAGCTACTACCAAAACTGGCGTCGAACCTGTCTCCGAGTCATCTAGTGAAAACCCATCATCTGAAGGTCACATGTCACTTCAGTTCAATTCCACCATGGCGAGTGACAGTAGCTCGTACTATTCCGAAGCTTCGACCAGTACATATGGCTCTGCGCCCCTCGCCAGTACCTGTGTAACCGAACAAATTACCTCAAATACTTCCACAAGTATGTGCACGATGTTCTTCAAGCTACCTCCGATTTAACAATGACACCGTACAGCACCACCCCCAGCTCAGGATAGTCCACATGCACAACTGGGTGAAGACATAGACTGCGTTTTTTTCGACTCCAACTCGTATGTTGGGTCACCCACAATAAATATTGACTCAGATGATGCGACTGGGGCAAGTGAGCGATACCTTTCTGAACTCGTTGCTGTCGTATGCTGATCAGTCATCTAGCAAACAACACTCCCGACGATACGTTCCGACCACAGCAACCACCGTCTGCAATGGCTTATCCCCCTCAAATAACTCACGCCAGAAGGCGTGAGCGTGTCACGTATTTCGGCCCTGGCACAGTAGTGGGTAGCCCCACCGTCAACATTCGGTCTGCGCGTGCTTCCGGTACCAGTGAGTACACTTTTGATGTGATATGAACTCTATTGATTGAATTATCTAGTTGATACAGTCATTCCCAGTCACGCGCGAGCTTCCTGAACGCCTGGAGATGTCAGCGTGGAGAGTATCATAGTTGGTACACAAATCACAAGTAGCTGGAAATGTATTAGCGACATGATTGTTCTTGTTCCTGAAATATTAATCTTCGTCATGAAGAAACAGGAGACAAGCCGTCCAGTTTCTACATCGCATAAGTATGATATGTCTCGTAGACTTATGGCACCTCAAAGACGGAGGGAAATTTTTTTTTACTCAAGTAGCTACAAGTCATGGTAGTCGCTTGCCTATAGAGACCGTTCAATTAATAGGCCCATCGAGAACAATGATGGACTCGCCACCATGTATTAAATCCGCTGAGTAGAGCCGTGATACATGACCACAATAGTGTCAAGACTGTAGCGCATTTCAGAATATTTCCAACAGCCTTTCTTCGCCATGCTGATACCCATTTCTCGGCGACGATTGCCACATAATGATCCCAATTCAGTCTACGAAGCAACCACCACCGAATCGTCGCAGGCCAAGGAAACGGATAGAGTACCTTGTCTGTACCGTTCGTGCGCGCCCAAGAGTAACAGTGTACGTGCACCGAGCGGAGAGAGCTGTTCTTGTAGCTTGATGTTGTATGTATCTGTGGGTGTGGCTTTGATGGTGAAAGATGAGGCGGAACCGGTAAGGACTGGCTCTATGAGTTGAAAAATGTATGTAACCTTACGACCAGCTTGAGTAGAAAGATACAACGCTGATGTTCGTGTTCCAGTATGTGATCCTGTGATTATTACCTCAGGCGACCGTTGATGACGACACGTTCACATCTGAACTCACCATTTATCAAGTAAAAATTTGGTGTCTGGAATTGCAGTCCCGATGTATGCGGTAGGGCCACCATGCACATCATAATAGCCTTGGACAGTGGCTCCGTTCAAGCCTAATGTATGCATCGGGTACCGCTCCCGTTTCTGCAGTTGGTGGAATGTTGGATCATGTAAAGTATACAAGGGCATCGAATGGTAACACTTCATCTAAACTGATGCGAGGAAAGCGATGATATCATTGACGGCCCACACACCAGTTTTTGTTGATGATGCCGTTTTCCACTATCTCGGCGATTCCGTTGAAGTTTGGTTTCACGTTAGAGCGACAGAGACTTTCCAGGAAACTACTGTTCGCGACTGCATGAAATGAAATGAGAAAGAGAATGACGAGTCAGTTTGACTACCACCGACAAACCAGTCCGCTTACAACCTGGAGCTGTGAACATGTGAGCACAAACATAACTCCTTGATCAGACACGTACGATGATCAGGTATCATATGAGAGTGGTATCTATTGTTCAATCACTGCGACATGCTTATTCTGCAGATCTATTGAGCCTAGCCACGGTGCAGAGTGAAACGAAGCCCCCTGCAACTGCCAAACTCCAGGGATCTCGTATGGATCTTTGGGGCCTCTGAAATACCAAGGGCAGATATCACGACGTGGGCCACGCAGGACGTTCTCTTGCCTGAAAAGACGTCTTCCGCGACGATGGTGTACTGTTGTTTCCCATCATCTCACTTGGCAGATAACACTTTTGTGTTGAACGCGATATGCGGGTACAGTTCATGTTTCCTTGAGAGTTCAGTCCAGTAGCGTGTTACGTGAATATAATTGGGGAGGGAATGACTCATTGATTGATTGACATCATGCCCAATCCGCCATCACAAGGGATCTTCCACGGTGCACCTCCCCCTACCAGTTAGATATCTGATACGTGCTATCTTCCCGCGCTATCTTCGCACCTGCGAAGCGGCTTGGATTTGGATCCGAAGGCTGATAGATCTTCCAATGGAAGCGTTCTATGCTTTGATCCACGAGGTACTGTGAAAGTCACGGAGGTTCTCGAGGGTGCTCGCCGTGCGTTTGCTTAACTCGGTCGAAAGAAAGTCAGATTATCGGTGAGATGTTGGCAAGGTGATGCCTGGCGATGGATCTGTAGTGTCATGCCTGATTTAAAGTAGTTCTTTGTGCATGGACACGCTCCGAGAGGCTCCGACGCTAGTCACGTAATGAAAACAGTATTGCAAGCAGCTTTACAGCATGTTACGCCCTTGCAAGGATTTGTGCTGCCCTTTTGTTTTCTGCGTAACTTTGCCGCAGCTGGTCTTGCGTTGCTCGTTGCAACGTCGGTCGTCGCTCGCCATCCTCGTCTATGAAATATTTGTCATATCTTCTGGTCAGTATATTGACCGGACTGCTATATTTGTGCAATCTAATTTCGAGTTGTCGTCTTATTCACGGTCATTGCCATCTTCACAGCATAGCGCTCAAGAATACTCCGCTCAACCTCAACTTGAGAGAGGCCCTCTTTCCTTGTTCGCTCGCCATCCCACTCCCAGTCAAAATTACTGACGAGCACCCCTGGTGGCTGCTCTAAATGTCGAACGGGCAGCAAGCGCAGACCGTTCGAATCACTGGTGAGTTATACATAATATCTGTACCCCCATGACTGCTCATCTGTGTACGCCCAGTCCTTGCCGCCAACTCTCTTGTAAAACGAGAGGTTTTCAGTCTTCCAGACCCATTCGCTGTCGTCTCCGTTGACGCCGATCAAACATACACCACCAACCCTGTGAAAAAGAGTCTGAGTCCAACTTGGAACCAGCACTTTGATATGTGAGTTCCTTTGAGTTGTCTCGCTGCTATTGGTATTAAACGTGTTTCGTAGCACCGTTCGACCATCTTCCACTATCATAATCCAGATATTCGACCAAAAGAGATTCAGAAAGCGAGATCAAGGATTCTTAGGCCTTGTTGAACTTACTGGCCAAGAGGCAATAGAGCACACGGCCAACAGTTACAGTACGAGTCACAATCCCCACCTTCAACACCCTAAGCTGACACGACATACTTCTTCAGGGCTTATAACTCACGACCTTCGCCAATCGTCTACTGGAACGTCTGTTTACGGGAAGATGCTATTTTCGTTCTCGCTTCCGCCATCCACGAATACTCCATCGGATGCTGAGCGAAGCAATCTATCATCTAGTGTATCATCAAACCGGTCTCTGCGTCCCCGTCAGAGCACACCCATGCTTCGCCCCGAGTCCTCAACAAGGGTACCCACTCTTCCCCGCGTCCCATCTCTCGGTCCTCTTAACCGCCGAGGTTCGACTTCCAACTCGGAGTCCCGAACCTCGTCAGATACTGCAACAACACGAACCAGAGCTCCTATAGGTATTGCACGTGAGCCTTCTCTCGCGGGACAATCTACCACCAGTACTGTGGACGATGAAGACGAAGCGCCCCTCCCTCGAGGGTGGGAGCGTCGTCTTGACGAACGAAGCGGTCGAGTCTATTACGTTGACCACAATAGAAGGATGACCACATGGGTACAGCCCGCAGCCACACCTTCTGTCCGTGCTCCATCAATCTCTGTGCCGCAGCCGCAAGTTCAGAACCCCACCCGCAGCAGCGGTGGCTATGCAGATGTCCCCCTACCGGCAGGGTTCGAAGAGCGTCGGACGCCAGAAGGACGTCCCTACTTCGTTGACCATCATACACGCCTAACGACATGGATAGATCCACGTGCGGTACAGGTCACTTCCTCTGCTATCTCTGCGTCCATGAGCGCGAATGCGAGTATGGGTCCCCTTCCATCAGGATGGGAGATGCGCCTCACCTCCACTGGTAGAGTGTACTTTGTTGATCATAATACCCGCACCACGACTTGGGATGATCCAAGATTACCATCGAATCTGGATTCTAATGCTCCTCAGTACAAGCGTGATTACAGAAGGAAGGTAATCTATTTCCGCAGTCAACCTGCGATGAACCTGAAGGAGGGAAAATGCGAGTTGAAGCTGCGGAGAAGCCGGGTATTGGATGACAGCTTCGCCGCTGTCATGAGAATGAGCGGAAATGAGCTGAAGAAGAGGCTTGTGATCAAGTTCGAAGGGGAAGATGGCTTGGACTATGGAGGTGTCTCAAGGTATGAGCTTCACTGGTTGAGGTGACCTCTTTCTAATGTGCTGCGATAGGGAGTGGTTTTTCCTGGTGTCTCATGAGATCTTCGACCCATCCTACGGCTTGTTCCAATATTCTGCACACGACAATTACACCCTTCAGATGAACTGGATGTCGGGCATCAATCCTGAGCACCTCATGTACTTCAAATTTATTGGGCGATGTCTTGGGCTTGCCATATTCCACAGGCGGTTCCTCGATGCCTACTTCGTGCCGAGTTTCTACAAGATCATCCTCGGGAAAAAGTCAACATTGGCTGATCTCGAAGGCGTCGACGCCGACCTTCACCGTAGTCTAGTCTGGATGTTGTATGTTTCCGCTTTTATCGCTACTAAGTCGAGTTGCTCAGCCATTTTACTCAGAGAAAATGACATCACCAATGTCTTGGACGAAACGTTCACTACTACGGAAGACCGCTTTGGCGAGATTGTGGAAGTCGAGCTGAAGCCTGGAGGAGCTAATACACCCGTCACCGAAGATAACAAGAAGGAGTACGTCGAAGCTGTTGTGGAATACCGTACTAAGACAAGAGTCCGGGAACAATCGCAAGCCTTCATGCACGGCTTCCAGGAGATCATACCTCAAGACTTGATTGAACTCTTTGACGAGCGAGAACTAGAACTTCTCATAGGAGGGATGTCCGAGATTGACACGTGCGTATCTCATCATCCTCATCTTTATCATGCTAAAAATGTGTTACAGCGACGATTGGATCCAATACACTGATTACCGCGGATACGAAAAGACGGACAAAGTCATCGAGTGGTTCTGGCAATGTATCCGTAGCTGGCCCCCAGAACGCAAGTCGCGCTTACTCCAGTTTGCGACGGGTACTTCCAGGGTGCCTGTCAATGGCTTCAAGGATTTACAGGGTTCAGATGGGCCCCGGAGATTCACCATTGACAAGTCTGGTGATCCATCGCAGCTCCCGAGGAGTCATACGTGTTTCAATAGGATCGAGTTGCCTCCTTACGAAGATTACGAGAGCCTCGAGAAAAAATTGACGTACGCTATCGAGTGCGTTCGTTTTGTGTCCGATCTTGGAGACGCATGCTGATTTTTTGGTTGTTTACAGGGAAACGGAAGGATTTGGTGTAGAATGAGTTGTATTTCTTGCTTCGATCCCTCCCTCTAGTTTATTTGAATATCAAGATGTTGTAATTCTTTACCCTGTACGAATACTAAATGATCCTTAATTTGCGCGTCCTCGCATTGGTACCAGACTGACTTGCAGTTCGGATGCAAACGACGATCAGGTGTATAGATGGCTGTCTGCCTATTGGAGCCAGTGATGACTGGTTTCGCCCGGTCTGTTCGCATGGTCTTCAGCGTTTGCTTGGATTGACATCGTTAATTTCATAGATGCCATGTAGGAATTGACGTGGCGTGTACGAGAGAACTCGAAGCACATAGCCCTGCACCAGTGATCTGATCTCTCCCAAAGGAAGGGTGATTCAGCCAATATTATGTCCATCGACATTCAAGCGTGGCGTTTTCTCTGAGACTCATACCAAATCGTCCATGTGAACATCGCCCTGCGCTGCAGCTGTTTTAAAATTGAAACAGTAACCTCAAATTCGTTGGGGCGGTATCCAGTCGCTGAACAAGGACGCTCCACGGTGCGTAGTCTTCTCGTTCCGTTCGGTGGCTTTGATTGTGTATAAAACTTCAAGTTACAGCCCATAAGGCCCTTTACCAGTTTTGAAAAGCCACGACCGTGCGCGAAGGCATGGGAATCGGGATACATCAATAAAGAAAGCAGGTATGGGAAGAGAGCTTCACTTTGGCTGAACATCTCTTCCTATCCGTACTTCCTATACAAAGGTTGCCATTTTTGCGCAATCGGTTGACTGGCCCTGCATCACTGAGATTGATGAGAGATCGTCCAATATGAAAGATTTGAAAGTAGTGACTCTGAAATTGGGCCCGGGATGTTCAACATGGGAAACCCGCACCGAACTGTCGATCCCGGAACCGTATCCCACAGCGTATTGTCTGCACTGTCAAGCTTAAGGGCTCCAGCGATGAGGGAATGATCTTTGACAGTGTGCTTATAAATGTATGATATACAAAGCTGTCATGAATAGAGTGCGCCATCTCAAAAGAACGTCGATAATGGCTAGGATTCGTGCGGGACAATATGGCACCTGTTGATGGGCATTAATTCGTGTCGTGTCAACGACTAGAGATATCGCACCCTAACATGCCACGTCCACCCCAGCCCTTACGCGGGATGAGTTTCAATGATATGGTTTCCTCAGACCTTGATATGATAACCTGAAGCTCGCGCTAAAGAATGTCAGTAGATGGAGGGCAGGAACAGTAACCTGGACCAGACATTTTCGTTAACGGATACTAGATCGGCCAGCGGTTGCAAAGAATTTGTTGTAAATGACGATCGTACGAGAGATCCAAACTTCAATATCAGATCTTCCCGTCGGAGTCCCTACAAGTAGACTCTGTCGATATCGTCCTCGAAGCGAGCTTCATACCAACGTACCGCTTCTGCTGCGGGGCTACTCGGGGCCACGCCATCTACTCTTGCAAAAGCAAGTAGCGATTCCGCGCTATCTGTTGGGCTCGTGTGCTGCGCGACCTCCTTGGATGCGGCGGGTAGTGATCCGATTGTCGATGGATCATATACCACCTGAAGAGCTGTCTCAATCTCATTCATGACAGCTTTGTAGTCGTTTCGCAGCTCGTTGATGCGTCTGCGGGCATGTCGTATGGCATATAGGTCAATATCTGCCCGAGGAAAACCTTCCCGATCAACCAGGGGTGTGATCATATCGATGTTATTGGCTTTAAGGATGGAAAACTGCGCGTCGAGTTCGGCCTCGATGTTCTCTTTTTGAGATATGAGAGCACGAGCGTGCTCTCTTGGGTTGGTTGGGGACGGTAGTATGAATCCCATTTATTATTTCTGCGAGAAGGATGAGTTGGAGAAAGAGAGTGTTCTGGTGTGATTCAGACGCGTTTACGTAACCCGCGAGGAGTTTCTCAGCTCCACGGTGACCGAACTTGAACATGTACTACATGTACACTCTCAAAATTATATCTTCCGCGATATATCTATCCAATAACCTGGCTGACACGTTCTAGACAGGATCGAGTACACCAATGACTTCAATTGCTATCATAGCACCAAAGGTAGGCCCGCGGGGCTATCGTTTATGTTCAAGTTACTGAAATAATGACTTAGAGGAGCAGTAATGGTGTTTGGGTCTATATATGACACCGTGCTAAGACGAGAGTCCAGTCCGTCTTGACTCATCTGAGTCGTGCATATATACCATGGTTCTACTAACCAAGATAGCGATATTACGATGCGGGCGGTGCGTCGTGATGTGAGAAGCACACCAGAAAATACTGCTTCTCGCTCCAGCTATTACAGGCCTCCTCAATGGGAGCCGAGCGTCGCTATATGAATATCAAAGCGCAGCCTGCGTTTCTACTCGATTTCCGCCACGGGCATTCATCTTGCTCGGCAAAGAATGACAAGTATTGTGTTCGACATCCCTACATTGGACTTCACTATCATTTGCATCCGTAAATGATATAGACGTCTAATGTATTTCTGGTGATGTCATCATTCAGCTATTATCGCTGCGTCATGCAAAGTCTCAGGCGTTGGATGGCTTGATCTCCCCTTTGATTATTCCCACCACTCAATCATGAATCTCCCAGCTGTAAGTTTCACGTGTTCCCTTTACTCCCCGTGACAGGTGCTTCTCCACACACTTCTGGATGCGGTACAGAGCTGGCACATGCTATGACAAAGCTGACAGCTCATATCAAGAAGGAAGTGACAACTCGGAAGAGTGGGAGTCCGACATTAAGTGCTGTGGTTACGCTGTACAGTGTTCAAAATACCAAAGGGCAAAATTAATTTCCACGTGGCTGTCTGAATCCGATGCACGGTTCATTGAAGCCTAGCGCAAATGGCGAGAAAAACAAATTGCTTCCCGGCAACTCCATCTCCGTCGGACTCAGTCACCGGATCGTGCAACTCCAATAGCCACATCCATTGAATTCTCTCAGTTGCTTCGTCTCGAACTTCGCAAATTGATCGGTTCCTCATGGCGCAGGCACGTGCTGTCTGCATGGCGGAACGTTCAAGGGCTTGGCGCCAAAGACGTGCAACATGTCCTTTAGTTTGCGAGCGCCACCCGGCCCGGCTGCCGGAGTTGACAAGGACAACGAGGGACGACGGGGTAATAGTAGTACCAAGAATACAAGAATGCGGGGTGTATTACTAGAGAGCCCCCTCTTGTCCCGGTTAAGTAATTAGTAATAGTCATGGGACAAAGATCTTGCTGACTCGGTGACAAGGCGTGTTACGCAGATTACAGACTGGGTGAACTCTCAATCTAGCTATAGAAGGCATGGTACTTGCAAGATGAAGATTGCACATTACAAACAGGCTGGTCGATCCTATAGTATAGATACCTCAATTTGAAATTTCATTTGATGGAGACTTTTGATTGTTTTCTGACAAGTTCACGACAGCACCTGCCTGCTTAGCTAGCTTAAGAATAAGTAACCTGGTACGTATGGCCTCGCGTACTATGACCTTGCAAGCTACAAGCTTTGAACAAGCCTGCCTGCAAGGTGCATCGGCAGCCCGTCGGGTCGGCCCGCCGCGGTCATACTACATCTCGTCACTCGGCCTCGGTTAGTGATGTTCTCAGAGATGTAACGTTACTTTCTCGAGCTGCCAGCCCTGTATTTTCTTCCTTTGGTGTGGGTTCGTATATGTGGACATGGCGTGATCACAGGTGAAAGATCGATTAGTCTCAAATATTAGGTAGATATAAATGCCGTTGATGATAAATTCACGGCCGAAATTTTATTTCAAAGGTTAGCACTTGACTTGATCAGAATTCAATATAAGTAGACTAGAGGGGAACCGTGTAGAGTGTCTTTAAACCCTCACCAGTGCGGTTAGCTTTGGTGCGCTAACGACGGAATCTGTGTTCTTAGCGTGGAAGCAACCCGTTGCACCACTGATCCGAGTCATACTTAAGACCGTGCCACGTCTCGGCAGCCTCCCGTATCCATTGCACCCACAACCTCCTCTCATCCGAGCACCTATGTTGTCCCAAAATTTTATTCTAGAGAAAGACCCTCTGTCTCTTGAGCGAATCCGTCAAATTTTGGTCCGCCTTGAAGACACCATCATTTTTGATTTGATAGAGCGAGCGCAGTTTGCTCACAACCCCCGAATCTACATCCGTGGCTCCTTTCAGGAACTGAGGGACGTTGAATTTGATGGAAGTTGGCTCGAGTGGTTTTTGAAAGAGATTGAAACTTTCCATGGTTCGTACCCCGACCAATGCTAAACATACTAGGTAGTATGCTCACATCACTACACAGCTAAAGCTCGTAGATATACAAGGTATATTCTTGTAATCAGTCCTGTTTCGCGGTTTAACGTCATTGTAGTCCAGATGAATACCCTTTCACGTCCAATCTCCCTGTCCCAGTACTTTTACCCCTGGCTTTCCCAAAAATACTACACCGAAACACTATCAATGCAAATCCATCAATCCTGTCTTTCTACACTCGTTCCATTGTTCCGCGGATAACAAGGCGGGCGACCCTGGCGCTAGCTGCGATCAAGCGCTCAAATGGAATTATTGGAGATGAAGAATACGAAGACGATGGTAATTACGGTAGCGCAGCTACTATAGACGTTGAAGTTCTGCAGGCAATTAGTAAACGCGTGCACTACGGTCAGTCACCTCCGTCGAGCCTGATATCCTTCTAATCTGTCCTAACACAGGAAAATTCGTTTCTGAATCAAAATTCCTTGCAAACCCCGCTGCCTTTGTTCCCCACATCCTGACGCCTAATCCAGCCGCACTTGAGGCGCTGGTTACGAAACCAGAGGTTGAGCGCAAGCTGCTTCAGCGTTTACGCAAGAAAGCTGCCACATATGCACAAGAATTCAGTGCCGATGGTGACGCCATCGTCAACTCTCATTTGAATGGTGGTGCAAAAATTGATGTTGATGGTGTGGTGGAGTTGTACGAGAGTTATATCATCCCTCTGACAAAAGAGGTCGAGGTATGCGCCTACTCCCTTTGTCATCCAAATGGATCCTCAACTTGACGCATTTTACCAGGTCGATTATCTATTGCACAGATTGGATGGTTTGTCACAAGAAGAGATTGATTCTCTCGCTGCATAGTAATAAACCACATGATTGACTTTTTGAACCGAACTTATTTATGCTGCATGACCTGCCTCCCTACCTCGAGGTACTACCATACATAATCACAATAGTCTTTTTTTTCCATTGGTTATAGGTTGATGTCACTTCCTAACGACATACGTTGATTTATCTTGCGGTATTCCACCACCTTTGGGATTGGGCATCTGGACGTGGGTTTCTTCACTGGATAATGTGAAGCGGGGATTCGGGGTTATTTTGGGAAGAGAAATCTATTCATCCGTGAATATTTGCCGCAGCTGGAGTAGATAGTATGAGCAGTGCTGACATATCTTGGTACTTACTACGTGGCATGCCCTTGGTGGTGGGGGTATGAAAACAACCACTACGTAGCATCGCTATGTTAGACTATCCGAATCTCGATATATCGGGCTCAAGTACTTGATTCTTGATGCCATATGCTCTGCCATTCCACTGCCTCCTCGCATGCTAGTGTCCGATGTGTGAACTTGTGGCTGTACGATTCAAAATCATGGCATTGAGTAGGATACCGCACACAATCCCCACTAGTTAGTCTCCACAAGATGATTAGCCGCGTCGTCAAGTTCTGCCTGCAAAATTTCAACACAGCAGAACAACAATCCGAGGATAGTTACCAGCGGGCTCTGCCACGGACGTGGTCACGGGCCACGGCAATATTCTTCAAATCTACCGAGAAAATCTATAGGAGGCCATCAAACGTAGGCCATGTAGATGGGAAGTTATCAAGTTCAACTGCCATGTGTGTTCTGGATCCATATCTACAACGATTTCGGGACGTCAGAAAATGCAATGGTTATCGGTCCTCGACGAGCATTTGGGACAAAGGCACCCAGATTAGCGTTACTGGAGCGGAGCGTGGGATTGCATCGACGCTCGTAACCCAGAACGATTGCATCTGCTACCAGTTGTGCCACCATTAAGGATAGAAAAGGGAGTACAAAGATTTGTACAGCTTTGAACTCCTTTGAATCAGTAAAACAATGGGAGCCGCGTCAACGCTGCGTGGTCGTTTGACGATGAGTTGTCCAAAGGAAGCTTATGTCAGCTCATGTCGTTGGTTAGTAGTACCCAAAAATGGTAAGATGCATGGTTTATAATTATAATTATTTTATTTATGTCACTTACAAGTTGAATTTCAGTGCCTGTGCCTCTCCGTTCTGGGCGGGGTGTTCTATCAGGTTCTGCTTGTATCCTACTTGGTACTTACGCCTTGGGTCGTGTGGCAAGTTGTGCCATTTCTGGGGGGCGGAGAAGGGTTGGTCTTTTTGTCGCCCCGCTAAATTATGGACGGATACTGCTGCTGCCCCAGCGCATTGGCGCACTGGCAATTTGGTGCTAGGATACCTACTTGGGCTCATTCTTGTCGCAAGAACCCGAATTCAAGTCTAGTTTGCTCTTCTACGGTCACCTTATTCACCACCTGTAATCGCTACTGCTACTGTCTACGTATTTATATTTTTTTTGTTGACGTATTGCGTTACGCCCCTTCCACCACCTTCAATCGCGACGGGCCAAATTCTACTTGTATTGTTGTATACGGGGTTGTCCCGCTATATTATGTATCGGCTCCATAACGATCTCACGGGGCTCTCCCCGGAGTTAGTTTTGCCCGTGCTTCTATCTCCCACTTAGGTCGAGCCTCAAAAATCTTTGAGGGGCCCCATGCCAGTCAATTTCAAAGAGGGGTCCAAAAGCAGCGTATGTAAAAAGAGCGTAGATGAATCCAAAGGAGCGGGGGGCGCAAGCCCAATATGATGTTTCCAATTGTGAAAGGGAATGCAAAAAATAGATCCACAGTATGAACGAACATATATACAGTGAGAACATACAACTGGTCCAGGGGAGGTGATCATAGACTAGGGAGTACAAGAGAACTCGTAAATAGGAATAGATTGAGTGGATTACAAGCCAAGATCTAGGGGACAAAGTGAGTCACAAAGACCGTAATTCACAAACAAGCGGCGTACCTTCCAACAGACGCTTCGCTTCCTCGGGGCCTATGTTCCTGGTTGCACGCCTAGCCAAGAGTTTTTCCGTTCGGAACTTCTCGTACAGAACTTCCCGAGTGTGTACCTTGAGAACCTGGGGAGTGTTCCGTAGCATCATCAGTGTATAAATACACCAAAAAATTAGTCACCTTGAGATGGGTCAATAGAATCGCTGTTCGGAGGGCAGCAAAGTCGCAGTGGTCAGGGTTCAGTACGTCAACGGTCCCCCATCTGAACTTCCTAGTGAACACGCCCCTGAGATCCTCCGGGGGACCGTGAAGAAATACGGATTTGCGGGCAGTAGGACTATCAGGGGAGATGGGTGTTTCTGCCACAGGGGTGGAGGGCCCTGTCGCGTCTTCCCGAAGGGAAAAGTTAGATTCAGGGGATGCTGGCTGCAGCCGTCTAATCCGCGAGGTAGTTGCCTGTTCTGGAGCGATAAGCGCGAAGGGGAGTAACGTCGAGAGATCTGTTTTGGAAACAACATGTGCGGAGAAACGGATATTCGGTACACTATCTTCTTCAGCGCCATCGGGATAGTAGGGCTCTCTTTCGTCTTGGACTACAGCAGATAGGTCACGACGAGAGCGGGAACGAGAACGGGAAAGCCGCGTCCCTTTCAGTGTGATCACTGGACGTGAGGGGCGTTCCTTCTTTTCACTATCATTTGCAACGTAAGAGCTGCCATTTTGGTGGGTGCCACTGTTCTCACGGTGACCGTTTACTTCTTGTGGCAAAGTTGTGGCAGCTTTATCGTCCGAGAGCGATACCGGTACGGGGGAGTCCGCTTTCGGCTTGGGTGTGGAGAATACCCCAAAGTCTAGCCCAGCTGATTCTAGGTCCCTGTGAACGGCAGCTTTCACCAACGACAACGTGTCATCCGTAAGTGAGTCCGCATGTGCAATAACAGGAAGCACGTTCACCCGTGCCGATAGACGACGGATCACGCGAAGCTCAGCGGGGGACATTGCGAAGTCTCTAGAATATTCTTGATGGTAAATGGCTTCTTGGGTATCTCCGACGGTGGTACGAGAAACCGTGGTATCTGACCGGGCTCTGCCCGACATAGGTGGCTGAATGCGAGGTGATGATGGTGACAATATAGACGAGGGATCGACCATAAAGATACACCTAAGTCGAGAATTTTAAATCAATAATTGTTAACATGACAAAATTCCTACAAGTGAACATGTTGATCTCCTTTGCTTTGACGGACAACTTTAGACTCCTATATATCTATTCAGTAACAACTTTGAAAGAACAAGGTTGCGTGATATACCTCATTCATTGTATCTGCATATTGCGCGTCAAGATACTTGATCATCCCACTAACCTGACGTTCAACCCGCAACTCGTGCCCATCGCCGAAATCCAGTCCGGGGGTATCAATGACGGTCAGAAGCACTCGGTCATACCGCGACTCGCAAATTTCAACACACGCCGTGTTAATTTGCTGTGTGTGCTTCAGAGAACCATTTAAAAACCGGTCCAAGCCCACAAGCTGGTCTTCTGTCGCATTTGGTGATACGTCTGCAGTTTCGAGAAGTAAACGCAAGAACGAAGTCTTTCCTGTGCCTCTTGCTCCTACAACCTGATTGACACGTCGTAGTTCAATCAATTTGGGGAGATCAAGGTAGTAGTAACATACCATAAGGTTGAACGCTGGTGAAGCACGGTGTTTACGGTGGGCTCGCCGTGGTGACGAGACAGGAACGGTGGAAGATCTCCAATTACCGAACGCAGACGGGGGGTGAGACATATACATAGACGAAATCTTGCTGCCATTTTCCGCCGGTTGCCCTGCAATTAACCGAAATGGTTTGTGGAACGGAATGGGGGCACGATCGGAGGAGGATATAGAGCTTTTGACCGCACCTTGCTGGGGATACCGTTCTAGCTCTGGAAGAGGACTTTCGCGTATTACCGTGACATCTACCAAGTTTTCGGGCCATGGAATGCCTTGAGAATACAGCTCAGGCAAAGAGGGAGAGGTTTTCAGTGGTGACCCCGTGGAGTCTGAAGTTCGGGGCCTTCTGCGAAAAGAAAACATGATGAGATACAAGAAATAGAAGAATAGCGAGAGCGCGACAGTGTGGGACGGGTGTGAACCCTTGGTAGAACAAAGAACGTGTAAGATATAAGAATGTCAGTTTACAGTCAAAGAGAAAGGTTTACAGGCAACAAGGCTGCCGCTTCAGCGGTAATTTTGGTGTCAAGGAGAAGTCAAATCCATATTTCGACAGAATCACAAGCCCATGGCAACCCCGCGTAGGTTGATAGGTTATCAGGATTCCCACCAATGGCAATAGCACAACGCGTTCTAATGTTTACACAAACTTGAGCTTGACTCCCCAATTGACATACATACAATGGTCGACGATAGCTATATCGAAGAGAAAACATTGGCGCCCGAAACGAGAATAGCAAAGGAGAACAAATACAGTGCAATCGTGGTCCATGCACAAAACAAGACAAGAACACTTGGAGATAACCCAAAAAACATAACGTTCAACGACAGTTTCCAAGCTTTTCCAAGGGACAATGCATAGGCGTTAATTCTACAGTTCATACCTGATTGGGTCAGAGAGGAGGGATGATGGTGAGGGGTGATCAATGGTTCTCAGGGTATAACGTTCCCGGTGGTTTCATCCACCCTCATTCTCTTTTGAATATGCGTAGGCTCCATGTCGTCCATCTTTCTCTTCAGATCGACATCCATGGGCTCTCCTTGGTTTTCCTCAGAGGACTTCCCGGCAGAATAACGAGGGTCGCCGACAACGGTTGACGAAGGCGGAGAGTGGGTGGGAGGTGACTGCACGGAAGAAAGATGTACTTGAGGGGCGTTTGCCTTGGAGGTCGAGGCACGTCGAGTCCCCTTTTTATTCACGCCATTGGCGCTGGAATCGTGATTGTAGTTACATGGGAGAGACCTTCGCGCACAGCTGGAACAGGCTGGATGCGCTCCGTCGCACTTCGTCTTCCTTGCTAAAGAAAATGATTGAATCAACCCAGAACAACATGCAATGCTTAGCAAACCAACCTCTGCAGAAGTTGCACGCCACCACTTTCGGACCGGTGCTGGCAGCAGGACGATTACTCCGCCCAGGAACAGTGGACGCACGCTTTCGCTGAGCAGCCTGTTGCTCTGAGGCTGGTCTAATAGGCGGGAGTGGGGGAGCACTCATCGCAGCCGCAGGGGAGTTCTCAGGTAGTGACAGAGTTGCAATATGAGGTAACTCGTTGTCTTTGAACAACGAACGTCCTTCGGAGGCTCCCGAACTTCCTGTAGCTACGCCAGACTTAGGCCTAGGAGGCATACCGTGAAGACCTTCGCGGGGCTCTGACGGGCCAGCGATGGCAGAGAAGCCATCTAGTATTGGCCGCTTATCAACAACGTTGGAGCTCCTGCGAGATAATGGCTGGGAAACAATCTCGGGAGATACCGAGGGATCGTTGTCTTCGGCAGATCGCTCTTCGCCACTCATCTCAGACTCACTATCCTCCTTAGGTGGACGGTGAGGATTGCGCCGTTTGCTGGTTTGTGGCATATAATCGCAAAGGTTGGACCGCTTGACACATTGGCTACAAGCAGGGCGTCCCCCATCGCATTTGAGTTTTCGGGCTAAAGAGCGTCCTGAGTATTGAATCCGCAAGGGAGGGCGGAGTCTACATACATCGACAGAAGTTGCATGCCACTGTAATCTTCTTAGTCCTCTGCTTGGAAGACCCTGTTGTTCAGGGTTAGCACAAATCAATCTGTGTCAAGATCCGACACATGTACTTACTCCCAGACGCTGTCTTGCCTTGAAGTTGTGAAGAAACACTATCTGCCATCGGGCGGGAAAGTGGCGGCCCACGCAAATCCGTCCCAGGAGGAATATCGCGGGCCATGGGAAGAGGGGGATGTCGGACAGAGCCATGACCCGGCTGAGTCTCAATAGTCAAAACAGGACGAGGAGCATGCGCTAGAGGTACAGAAGTACGCGGGACCGTTTGTTGCAGGGCATGGGGGTGAAGCTGGTGGTTAGCAGAATGGTGCTGGAGCAAGTATTCGTTTCTAAACTTTTCAAAAAGATATTCTTGAGTGTATTTCTGCAGCGTCTAGGGCGAGGGCAAATTTTAATGGTGACATCAAAGTTGGGCAACTGGAATGCCTACCTCCATGTGGTGAAATATAGCAGTGCGGAGCGGCATGAAGTCGCTATGAACAGGATCTAGAACATCCATAGATCCCCACCGATAGCTTCTGATGAATTTGCCACGCGTCAGGTTAGAAGCGGTGTGACGAAGAACCAAAGGAGCATATTGCTGTACAAGCTCGTGACGTGATAGGGGCATTCTCGCTACGCCATCACTATGCGAGTAGATATCGGGCGAGATAAGGGCGTATGGGAGTTTGAGAGACGCCATGGCTGGGGAATTCGGGGGCGAAGGATGTCCATGCGGAGAAGTCTTATTCGCATGACCACTGTAACCATTCACCATTTCACCCTTTACAGGGTGCGCAGAGTCAGCCGCGTCTTTACGGTGCTGGTACTGCGCATGGGAGTCCATATCGAAGATTCCGAAGCCAATGCCGGCTTCCGCAAGATCTCGGCGAACGGCCATTTTGACGGCCGCAAGGCGGTCGTTGGTAAGGGTGTCTGCGCGAGCTATTACAGGCAGCACATTGACTCTGGCAGAAAGCCGCCTGATGGTGTTAATTTCACTAAGAGGAAGGGAAGGGCGGCATAGGAGTGGATTATTGGTGACAGGGGGCTCGAGGATGACGGGCTCTGGCTCCGTGACGGAGAAGCTACTGCCCCGAGTACGAGTGACCAGAGGAGCAGGAGGTCCTGGTACAGAAGGTGGAACAATCACGTCGGGATCCAAGAAGTATATGCACCTGGTCCGTGGGTCAGTTCACAGCGACGCGGCGACTAAGCGCCCATGTCAGCAACGCACAAATGGATGTTGTTGTCACCCGCTGGGGATCTCCACTCCTGCACCGAAAAAATGAGGTCCGATATAATGTAGGAGAGGAGTCTGAGCAAACTTACGTCCTCGATGCCATCTGCAAATCTGGATTCGACATGCCTGAGTATCTCATGGATAGCCCGCTCGGTGGATGCTTCATCCTCGAACGTTAAAGAGGGTGTATCCACGAGCGTGAGAGTAAGGACCTGAGGTGTGCTATTTTGGTCGATATCATGGTCGATATTGATGGATGCGGTGCGTATGTGGGATGTATGACCGCTGCAACCCTGCACGAACTTTGCGACGGAGGCGAGCTGGTCCTTGGTGGCTGTTGAGGAGATTTCACTGGTGTCTAAGAGAAGACGCAGAAACGAAGTCTTTCCGGTACGCTGACCAGCGGCCATAACTGTGTAACCACTGAAGTCGTTTAAGCCGTTGGAGTGAGGATCATGACCGTTGCCAACTGTTCCGGGGACAAGACCATTGGAAGAATATGAATGTGTGGCCCCTGGGGCGGACTGAACGGAAGGGGGGACTGGGATACGGTCGTCGTCGTCATTCATGATGCGTTGTTCGCCATTGTCGACGACGAGCGGCATCGTGAGTATGACAGACGAATCAAATGTCCGTTCGGGGGAGACAGAGTGAGGGTTTGCCCGCGAGGTGAGGCAAGCGCGGGGATGATAAACACCGAAATTCCAGAAAAGAGGGAAGCTAACGGAGCCGAGCCTGAAATCTACATGCACCGAACCAATCGGATCCATTACACCCAAGGTTTATTCCTCCGACTTGAATTGAATCCTTGGAAATTTCAATCATTTATTTCCCTTTTTGATCAATATTTCATTTATTATCTCGAAAATGTTTAGTGATAAAGCAGTCTAGTAGCAGTATATCATAGAAATAAATCCTACATAACATTATAATGTGGTAGGCTATCAGAGGCTATCTGCAGCTGAGAAAATTAAACCGGGTTATCACAGCACCAGGATTGAAACAAGGAAATAGGGTACGGCGGATATGGCTCAGCCACGGAAAAGAGGGTGATTCCGAAAACAACATTCGCATCTAGGCTTCATTTCTCGTCAACAGAACGTGAGAGCCCATTCAAAAAAGACGCTCACCAAGAAAAGAGCTTAGCAACGATAAAGAGGTATCCGATCTCCAGAATACGTAACAAGCAGTGCGCCGCCGGGTCATTATCCCGTCAACACCGTGGACAGCTGTGGATGTCGATCGTCTACTATCCGCCTCCGTCAGTCTACGTCCGCGACATCAAGAGCAAGTATACTATCTCCATTGAATGACCTCGTGTGTTGTTTGCTTTTAATTAGTCAGCTCCTCGTCCGTATCACCCTTCCGCGACCCAGGAGGCAATGGATGATGTCCAGACTCCGCTGACCGGCTGTCTTCTTCGTCTCGTCCCCAGACTGCCTGTAGGCCCTCCACTGGTCCTTGATCGAACACACCACTCGTAAAGTGATAGTGTGGGATCAGTTCCGGTCCTTCGCGATGCGTATTCGAAGCGCTTGGCCGATCAGTGTAGGGCGGCGGCGCATAAACGGCCTCCAGCTCGGATAAGTGAGGGTGACCGTGACCTGGTAACATCATGATCGGTGGCTCAAATACATGCCGTTCTGGGAGTGTTGCAGCTGGAGGCTGTTCGGACCCTTCCCTATCAACTTCACTTGTGTCTGCTTTAGAACTTTTCCTCCCCTTTCGACCTTTCCCTTCTGATTTCTTGGTCCGCGAGCCTTTCGGTGCTTTGCCAGGGCCACGACGCCTGGGGTGATCCTCATATACACATTTCAGCGTTCGGGTGGAGCAATTCGCGCAGGAAGGTTTGGTCCCATCACATCGAAGCTTCCGCCCTGTAAAGTTAGGGGGCAATTAATGCCGATCGGAGGTGAAGTTCTTGAGCAATCCCCGCAAAGGTATCCACTCACCTCGGCAGAAATCACACGCAACGTAGATTTTGCGCGCGACTTTGGTCTTCCTTTCATCCTGAGTGTCTGATCGCTTTCTCTTGCCTCGCCTATACGTCGGTCTTTCGTTACTGGACTCTCTCTTCTCCACTGATGCTTTTGCAGGTAAAATGTCCCGTCTTTGGTCAAGCAGACGGTGCGAGGACGATTGTGGTTCTCTGTCGGAGTACTCTTCCCTGACCGGCCGCATGAAAGTCCTAATTGGAGGGAGAGAATACGAGGATGCCCTTTGAATTGGGCGATCATCTGGCAGCATTCCTGGTGTGTGTCGATTACTGGAGGACCCAGAGTGACTGCGGTCCTCCCATTGCTGAGAAGGAAGTGAGTGATGTCGTATGATATTTGACTCAAAGCGATGCGAAGGCGGTTGTACGTGACGAAAATCATCGTATGCTTTAGGGAAATTTCAGAATTTACAGTCTTTTTCAACCATAATAAAGGACTCACAGGGAGATGCGCCGTACAGGTAGGGACTATTTTCACGACTGCTAGCCGCGTCCCTCGGAAAAAATGACGGAACGGGCACTGGTCTTGGCTGTAAAGTCAAATATCTACCTTGTGCATGATCGAGGGACGTGACCTCGTGTGCCTGCTCACAGTCGTCGTCGTCTCCCTTTCGCTCCCCTTCTGGCGCGCGACTACCATCTCCCGGCCTGCGGGCACTGTAGGGCGACGACGAAAGACCTGCCATGCCTTGAAACGTGCTCGGTGACGGCACATAACATTGACTTGGAAGAGGAGGGGGGTAGGTATAAGAGGGGATTGGATTATGATGGTAGAAGGGTGGCTCGCTGCCTGGAATTCGATTACCATGGGGAATTAAAAAAGCCCTAGGGGGATGCACGAAACCAGCGACCGCACCTCCCATCCGGCCAGCCGAGGTGTTTTGAACGCGTTGGGAACTACATCCACTCTCTTCTGTGTCTGGTAAAACTAATCTGTCGTGCGATGACTCCCCTCGTGAACCATGGCTGTTGGGAAAGGTCGCGGGAGTCAACGACGACATAGATTGGGAAGTGAGGCGGGAAGCCTGTCGCTGGACGAGATGTCTATCTTGGGCACTCCATGACGCTTCATCGGAACGCCCATATGGATCGTCGGGACGAATTATATGTGCGTGTAATGTTTCTGGGAGCGAACTTGATGGCTTATCCTCATCTCTGTCATCCATACCTCTCTCCTCGCAATCTAAGCGGAACGTGAACTTGCGAAAGTTTGGAGGAAGCGTTGGGGCAACAATAATGGGTCGCTTCTTTCAGCAGCGTTCGAATTGTTGAGAAATGACGATGTTACTGAGAGCCATTAGCGAGATGTCCTCCAATGGCGAGAGCGTTGAGCACGCTGATCGATGTTCTGTGTGGAGCCCGCTAATTGCAACGAAGGGAAGACGAGCACAGAAACGAAAAAAAATCCGCTGGAATAAGTTTACATCCGCTATGGCATGGCTCAGACAGATTTTTTTGAGGCGGAATGGCGGAACAACTGGATCCACATCCAGATAATGAGATATTCCAAAAGACCCCGTACCGGTGTCTAAATTCATGGAAAATTTTGTCCCCCCTATGGAAACTTGTGATATACGCTGACTTGATCAGTGTCAGGTCGCCAACACACCGCCAAGGAATAGGCCACGCTGCGTCCAACTCCGGAGTCAAACATGCAAGTTTGACTGGCCATTATTGTCGGGAGCTTACAGTTGACCCTAACTTGATGATTTTTTAGTATTGAGGGATGACAAAAGTGAAACATGATCGGCGGGAGGATGAAATATAGCTAGCCTTTCCGTATTTGTACAAAGTGGACCTGCTTACCGGTAGGCCACAAAGTCTAATACCGCGACAGTGTCTTCGAGGGGTGCCTGGCATGAAACATGCACTGGTTACACTCACACAAAACCACACAGTCGTGAACCGCGTCATCATGATCAGTTCACGCTCAATGATTGATTGAATTGCGCTGAATCGCCGAGAGATTCAAGTTCCGTGGAGATGGTTGAAAAAAAATTATCACAAGCAAGCGCATGCATAGTTTCTCCACGGAACTCATGGCTGAGAACCTAAACATCCGAGACAGCCGCAGTACTACATTCTTGGTCGCTGAAAAGTGCGTGCCGGCATGTTACGGCATCCCATCATCTGCTGTAAGCTGCCCAATCGGGTGGTCGATATTTTTTTTATTTGAACTTTGATCGAGTTGTCGAGAGCAGTGTTAGCGATGCATTCGAGACTCTCAACTAGCAGGCGCCTTGCAAGGCAAACGAGATCGCTGTGGTCGTCTCCTGCAAGATGTGAGGACAAGCCCATCATGAACCGCTACAGCAGGACTGTCACGCAACCAAAGGACCAAGGTGCAAGCCAAGTGAGTCATTTGAGTCGGGCGAGGAATTTGGGAGAAATTGATATTCGTAGGCCATGCTGTACGCTACTGAAGGTATCAAAGACGATGAGGACTTTCAAAAGGCCATGGTCGGTGTCGCTAGCGTATGGTAAGTGTTGAGGCAATCAAATTCTTCCGCGGCCATTCCATTGACTACGGTTCAGGTATGAGGGCAATCCGTAAGGAAGAACGTATGCCATAAATGGATTTTTTTTGGCTAAAGTGCTTTCAGATGCAACCGACACTTGCTTGGCTTGGGGCAGGAAATCAAGGGTTCCTTGGTGGAGTCTGGCCTCATTGGCTACCAGTTTGGTACAGTCGGTGTGAGCGATGGGATCAGCATGGGCACTGCGGGAATGTCATATTCTCTGCAGTCACGCGACCTTATTGCAGATCAGGTAGAGACAGCTGCTGGTGGACACTGGTTGGATGGAATGGTTGTTGTACCGGGATGTGACAAGAATATGCCCGGTGTGCTTATGGCTCGTGAGTGAGGGACTTGTTTAGATCCACTACGCGCACTGACATATTATAATGCTTATCTAGTTGGACGACTCAACCGTCCGGGTCTTATGGTGTATGGAGGCACGATTCGTGCAGGCTCATGCGCGGGTCAACCTCAGCTGGATCTTGTTTCTGCATTCCAAGCATACGGACAGTACCTACAGGACGGAAAGACACCAGAAGCAGAAGCCCTCAGGTATGAGACAGTGCGACATGCATGCCCTGGCCCAGGTGCTTGTGGAGGCGTTAGTATCAATGTGCCCAATTCAGCGATAATCTATTCACATATTGGCAGATGTACACGGCGAACACCATGGCCAGTGCAGCCGAGGCCCTTGGAATGACTCTTCCTGGTTCTTCGTCATATCCAGCCGAATCTCAAGACAAACACGATGAATGTAAGACCGTCGGTGCCGCCATGCGAAATCTCCTCGAGAAAAACATTCTGCCCCGCGACATCATGACGCGTTCGGCATTCGAGAACGCTATGGTGTGCTATGCTTTTTTCAATTTTTACGGCTACTCATACCAAGTTTCAGGTTCTAACCATGATCCTAGGAGGTTCGACGAATGCCGTACTGCATCTTATTGCTATGGCACACGCTGTAGGCATCAAGCTTACCATTGATGATTTCGCACGAGTGTCTGAGTCAACACCCTTCCTCGCCGACGTTAAACCAAGCGGCAAGTATGTCATGGAGGACATATACAAAATCGGAGGCATACCCAGTCAGTGATTCAACTACCGTGGCGATTTCCGCGTTCACATATACATTCAACTACAGAAATACTTCATTTCTTGATGAAAAATAATTTCATTGACGGCAACAACATGACGGTCACTGGCGCTACTGTAGGCGAGAACCTGGAGCGTTGGGTACATAAACACGGGGAACTCTCCGCTAGTCAGGATGTGATCCGTCCCCTCGACAAGCCCATTAAAGCTACTGGACACATCAGGTTTGTCATTGCCATCTCTCAATAGTTCTTTTCTCAAATAACCCTAGAATTTTGCGTGGTAATTTGGCTCCTGGAGGCGCTGTTGCGAAGATTACCGGCAAGGAAGGTCTTGGGTTTACCGGAAAGGCTCGCACCTTCGACTCAGAAGAGGCCTTTGTCTCCGCCGTCGAGTCTGGCTCAATCAAAAAGGGCGAAAAGACAGTTGTCGTGATGCGCTACCTCGGCCCTAAGGGTGGCCCTGGTGAGTGAATAGCATCTTCCACCCAATCGGTACTATTAATGCACGGATTATGCAGGTATGCGTGAGATGTTGAAACCCACCAGCTTGATTATGGGCGCTGGCCTCGGTCAGGACGTCGCGTGCCTCACAGACGGACGTTTTAGCGGAGGGTTTGTGCCATTTCCATTCACGATGTTTTGTAGACTGATGGGATATCTATTAGATCTCATGGGTTCTGCATAGGTCACGTCGTCCCTGAAGCTCAGGTTGGTGGACCTATTGCGCTTGTAGAGGATGGTGACACCATTTCTGTCGATGCTGTGGCAAACACCATGAAACTGCATATCTCCTCTGAGGAGATGGAACGCCGTCGGAAAGCCTGGGTTGCCCCACCAATCAAGGTCACCCAAGGAACACTCTACAAGTATGTTAAAATGGTCGAAGACGCGAGCCATGGGTGCATCACCGATGGTTAAAACCGGCTATATGATATACCCAGTATTCAATGAAAATAAAATACAAAACTACCGAGGATGAAGGAATATAGCTAAGGGACCTTTAGTGTCCTCGCGAGCTTTTTGTTTTGCGCTTCTTCTCTGCCTTGGGTATTTTGGTTTTCCGCTTCTCTTGTGCTTCGGTTTTGACTGCTTTTTTGCGCTCCTGAGTGAAAATCAGCAATATGTTTGGTTTCTGATAAAGCAATGCTCGCCTTCTTAGCCTCCCGATCTTCGTGCCTGTGGCCCCTAGGTGTGCGAGGGTCGAAGACGTCCTTCTCGCTTGCCTCAGCTGCCTCAGGCTCTTCACTTCCTTCTTCCTCGCTATCGCTCGTGTACTCGCCTTCGCCAACGAGGCCCCCACCCTCCAAAGATCCCTCGTCCTTGAAGTGCACATGTGGCCTGACCTCGCCTTCCTGAATCACACCAGAGGTGGGAATCAAGCCTATGGTTTCTGCGTAGATCAAGTTTTTCCTATCACCCTTCATCAAAACCTCCACGTCACGTTCAGCGTCGTATACCTCGTTCAGCGTGCGAGGGATGTATGACTGAAGGAAAATGCTGTCTTCATGAGTAGCTGATGTGTTCGATGAGGAGGTGATCTTGTTATCTCTTCCGTCCATAGATGGGGAGCTTTGTTGTTCGTCGTTGGCTACAGTCAGCCAGTGCTTCAGAGCGGATCCCTCGTCCTGTCCCTCCTCAACTACGTGCATCTTCGTGATGAAATCGAAGCATCGCCTCAAACCCAGGCACTTTACCCCAAACCTCTCGAAAAAGTCCTCGATATTCTTGATATCACTCCTCAGGAAGTCGAACGCGCTAGGGTGATCGTGCTCTACGGATTGCGAGACGTCGATAATAAAGAGATGTCCACCGTGAAAGAGAATGTTGTATTCGGAAAGATCGCCGTGAACAAGTTTGCAAGTGTGATACATCTTCCGGACATTGAGAATGAGCTCTTCGTACAATGGTGGGTATAATGCAGAGGGGACATTGGCGTCCTTTAATCGAGGAGATGCCCTGGCGTCCAAGTAACGGATGAGCGATGGAAGACTTCAGCGTGATGAAAATTATTACCAGCCCTCCTCATCGCCAAGAAAACCCATTACCAAGATATTTTCCCGGACCTCGATGGGCTCGGGGCATGGTATCCCGGCAGACACGAGTCTCTTAAGATTGCGCATTTCCTTCTCCGCCCACAGACGTACCATCTTACGTGGATTGCGTCTACTATAGCCACGCCTGAAACGATACTCGCCTGTCACATAACGGTCGCGGTCTTTGAACACAAGGATTGATGTCTTGTATATTTTGAGGGCAATATGCGTAGAGGTGGGGGTGAGAGCATGATAAACATTTGCCTAAACTCTCTCAGGCTTGTAGGCAAGAACGTCAAGATAAACCCAGGCGACCTCACCTCCTTTCCTGTACTAACACATCCGTTCACCTCCTGAATGAGTTCTCGTCCGATCATCTTGAAAAGGATGATCCGAGTGCGGGGGTCAAGTACTTGCTCAGATGTGGCGCGATCTGACTTGTCCTTCGCATTTGCATATGAACTAGGACCCTTTCTGTTCACGCTGGCGCCCATGACGTACGGTTGGTCAATTCTAGCAATGCGAGACGAGTACTTGGAGAGAACGGCCAGTTGATCGGCAGTTTTGTCCTTTGCATGCACGGGAACCGCACTGCGTGGCTTATTTACAGCAGGAAGAGGTGCAACGACAGCTGCGTGATTAATGGAGGATGTGATTCCTTGTGCGTTGCCAGTGCGCACAGCGACATGCTGCCGAAGCCGGTTATATTGTTTAGTAAAATCTAGGATGATCAAACATCGGTCGTCGTGAGGGAGAATACAACTCACCCCGTTCTGCGACCTCCCAATCTTCATCATCTGCTCTCACATCTTCAAAGTCATCTTCGTTTAGCTCGTCTCCGTCATCATATTCCGAGCTCTCGTCAGACCATGGAAGAAGGCGTTCGTCGTCAATGAAGTATCCGCCTACGCGTAAATCTTGCTGGTCGTGCACGGCTCGGACAGTGGTCTCCAGAGGAGCATCGTCAAACTGCCCCTCCACGATGGCTGACTGGTTTTCTGCAGACATGCCGTGGTTTGAAGTAATCGACAATTCAACCACTTCAGTTCAATTCTTGATAAGATAAAACACACGTGATCCATTTCATGCTTGCGCTACTGCGCAGCCTATTCATTCGTTACAACCTGTCTCAAAGTCAACGTCCCACATCGAATTCTTGACATGGATGCTCTCCGACGAAGGAACCCATTCAAATACTCACCTGAACCCTCTGAATCACATGACACACACATTCTGGATGAACAAGGTGACGCAGTCAAACGTTTTCGTTGAGATGCCAGAGATGTTGATTTCGCGATTACAGAACAAAGTGAACTTATTGACAAAATTAAGAGTCTGAATGCAACGTCGAATAGCCAGAACCGCATTGCGTTGCAGATTACGCTCGCGCTGTCTTTTTTACTGTGAGCACAACAATTTGGACACAACAATGATACAGGTCCAACGTATATTACTAGGCACATCATTTACATCTTCTCCGACTACAATAGTCCATTAGGTGTTGTTTTTCCACCAGTCGGTAGACCGGAGTCTCCACTCCATCTAAGTCCTGTCCTGACACTACTTGCGATCATCCTTCATGCAAACGCTGCTCTGCTCACTCATCCCCGGAATTTGGTTCTTGCTAAACGGCGAATAACGCCTCTTCATTATAGCGTCGCGTTCGGGCTATCAGCGATTTCTCCTACAATCTCGGTCCTGAGTGGGAAAACGTGGCAGACTACAGCATGGTGGTGTACCGCCGCTTTTTTGACCTGGATTGTACATGCATCAAATAAGTGGATCGTGCAGGAGCAAGAAAGCATATCCGAACTTGAAAGAATGAAGTATATATCTGCTGGGGCGTAGAAAACGCAAGTATGCTTGCTTACATTGGTTACTTCTTTGTACTCTAACTGATTATCGATTTCACCAGCCTCGATGTGCCTGCACACTATTTTTCTAGACACCGCTGATCGTTCGAGGTCCTATTACATGAGCTGGGACTGTCCAGTAGCGAGGTGAGTACAAAAACCTTTTTATTTATTGATTATGGATTACACCCTGAACGAAGTCCAGATACTATGACCTGTGGTTGATACAATATTAAGCTGTGGGTTAGTTCGACGACGTAATAAACTTTGCTGCAACTGCAGCTTTTGGCGTTATCTCAACGACCTCGAGCTGATTCGATCCATGATACTATGTAGATAAAAATCAGTGAACCGCACTTCTTGAAGAATGGGAGGAACCTACGAAATAAATTCTGTCCCTATCAATCCATATCCTTTCGAAACCACGATATCCAAATGTTTTGTCTAGGTCCAACACAACCTCGACATATGGCAGGGATGTCGTTAAGCTCTCCGCTAACTTGAAGCTCTCCCCCGTCCGTGACTCTGTGAATTCTATCGTAGATGGCTCTTTCACGACTCGTCCTAGACCTCGTCCACGCTCGACAGCTAACGGGCTGAAGTCCATCACACACAATCTATACTTTTTTGGGGGATGCCAGATGCCAGTCGTGTCATCTGCAGGAAATGCCAACAAAACTCGATTTCCACCAACAGAAATGTTGCAACGGATCGGTGTCTGGAATATCCGAGCATTTAAAGGGCCCCAGTTTGTCCACGGTATTGCTTCTAGCATTCCCTCAAACAAGTCGAGATCGAAGAAAATCCTGGTGGAAATGATGAAGATGAGACTCGGAGAGAATGTGACGACTGATAGTAGTTGATGTTCAAGGTCCGAAGTCCACATAGTTTGTTGGGCTAATACCTGGGGTCGCGAGCTATGTGGAATGTCATCCATCGAGGTTATGCACTGTATCCTCGTCAGTGATACAGGCAACAAGAAGCATGCCAGTAACTGCGGCGCCTTGGACGTGTCTTCTATCAAATAGAGCTTCATGTCATCGCTGAAAATAAGCAACTTGTCGTTTCCGAGGAAGCAAAAATCAATTGCTTCCTCGCACGCTGGGTTGATGGTGGCACTGAGGACGCTCTAAATCTAATGTCAACAGGTCTTTCGACTATTTCTGATGAAGGCTCTCACACGAGATGTTGTTGAGTGCTGCCAGTCCCAAATCTGTAACTCCCATAGCCTCTCGTCAAGATATTCACAAGTGATCTGCAGGGAGCGCCACAAAGCGATAAGTCTTCCGAAACACTTGAGTTTTAATTTCCCCAAGTCTGTTGAAGTGCGAGCACCGCTCTGGATTCCAGGCAGTTCTGACCGAAATAGTGTCCGTCCAACAGCTTGGGGGTGAATTCCTCCTCTATCCAGGGTCCCGAGGTCGATATAGATCCTCTCGTCATCCCACTGAAAATGATCGTCAACAGTGGCATACGCGACGGCGATTAGATTTTGCGCTGGATCCATGAGCACATCGAAACCGTATGCATTGGGATCTGAACGCAACGACATCGGAGACCGATCACGCTCGATTGTGTGTTGGGAGGGCTTCGGTAGTATTGGGAAAATTGTGGTCGAGTCTTCGTGTCGCTCCCATAGGCAAAGATGCCCGTTGACAACCCACATTTTGTGATGGACGGGTATGGAGATTGTTTCGAAAGAGTGGATATCAAAGTTGAACCATGCGTGAGCACTATCCCTCAAGAGTTGTAGGCGCTTGGAGATAGAAGTGCGATTAAGATTGTCAAAAGTGCGAGGGACAGGGAGGAGTTGTTGACCGCTAAGCTCAACGATGTACTGAAGCTCGGAGCACGATATGTATGTCTGGCGAAGGGCCTTACATACCTGCAAGACATCCATCAGTATCAAGGACAATTGAACTTACATCGATTAGCAAATTGTAGCTCACGGATGTACATCGAAGAATATCTCGGTAAGATAGGAAGCTCAATATATGAGACTGGAGTTCTTCAGCAAGAGACTGGAGCGCGGCTGTGGGCTTCGTTTCCTGTTGTAACATAATCATTTGCTAACAACTTGAAGCTGAGCTCATCAGACGGGTGCACCAATTGCAAGGCACAAACACTACCCACAACGTAACTCCGGGTCCACAGAAGGCTAGTGCCAGGCACAAGTCTATGATGTCGAGGTCTTTTCTAGGCAACAAACGACTAGCACATGAAGAATTATTCGCGCAGAGGACGCTGCGAAAGGTTCGGCCTGGAAAACTAGAACAGTTCTCGACCGATTTATGTCTGATCGCTCATGGCATCCGGTAAGCCTTCGTAGTCGCAAAAATACATGGCAAGCCTACGTTGACGTGATGGGCTCTGCAGATCTGCTTGCTTGGTGGACACGTTCGCTGTACAGGACCCCATTAGCTTGTTTTCCCGTGTACTGGCTGCCCTGCGGTCCAAGGTACGCTTTGATCACGGATTGTGACACTGCAGCACAATTTATTGAAAGACGATGAGCCAGAGTGCAACTTTTGCTGACATTGTCCATTGGTACGATCCTTCGTCACTTCAGTCGTTCATCGTAAATTCTCGCGTCCTGCGAGCTTTCGGTCGAACGTTGTTAGAGGACAATGCCGCGGTCACATACGTTCTTCTCGATGCGTACCCTACACTGGTGAGTACGTAGACAACGTGGAACACAACCTCTGAGCCACATCTCAATGCCTCCTGCCAGCTGAATAGCACGCCAAAGACAGTGCTGGACGTTATATGCGCCATGAATGCAGACATGCTAGATTCTCAAGCCAATGTCTCATTTTCCTTCGTTGATGGTTTGACACAAGCCAATCTTGTTCCTCTGGCTGCGACTTTGATCGGTTATCCAGTCGCATATGTTCCCATCTCGGCTGACCAGACCTCATTCCTGAGCGGACAACCTTTGGACGTTTATGAAGCAATTGTTGTCCCCGCGACGTCATGTTCACCTTCGTTGCAAAGCTCTGATCAGTCGCATACTCTACTCAAGTTCTCCTGCCCGTGTCTACTTGCGGGGACGAACCGTGAACTACTTCCGGAACGCGTTACAAAACGCCTCCAATCACAGTTCCGAGAAAGCCTTTCTTCCATTGGGTCATCGCTCATGGTTCATCATCACGTAGAGGTTATGGACCGTGTTGCGCTTTAAAATCTCTTCAAGAAAGATGATGATGCAAAGATGTGTAATTCAAATCAATCAACATCAATATTGACAATCTTGATGTCTTCAAATGGCTTGTCCATCTTATTCGTCTTCACGTTTTCCATATTATGGATGACCTCTAATCCAGAGAAAACGCGTCCGAAGATCGTGTGCTTCTTGTCTAACCATGGAGTGGCTGTGGTGGTAATGAAGAACTGTGAGCCGTTCGTGTTGGGACCTGCGTTTGCCATGCTGACGGTATACGGGCTGTAACGCAGTCAATCAGCCACAGAAATTTGACTTTATGACAAACGCTCAATAATTACCGGTCATGTTTCAAATCTGGGGAGAACTCATCTTCAAATTCCCTGTCCCAAATTGACGTCCCTCCTGTGCCATCGCCCAATGGGTCTCCAGTCTGGATCATAAACTTCGGAATGACCCGGTGGAAAATGACGCCCTCGAAGTAACCGCTCCGAGCATGACCCACAAAGTTCTCCACGGCCCTAGGGGACTGTTGGGGAAATAGGCGCATATGTATGTCGCCCATGGAAGTGTGAATCACAGCAGATGAAGCCAAAGGTGATGGTCCTGATTTGGTAAAGGCAGTCGCAGAGGCAATGGACTGTTCTTCACGCGTTGGTCGTTCATTAAAGACGTCTCTGTCGTGTATCTTGCTGTCTCTGTGATACGGATATGAAGATGTAGTGCAGCCAGACGATAAAGCGCTTACTCTGGTTCAGATCGGGTGAAGAGATAGAAGCGCTGGCGTTTATACCCTGTGCAAAAGAGGGTTGGGTCTCGAATACCCTTATTGGCAAGCATGGGATTTGCAGACGCTGTCATCGCCTATAAAGTTGCCTGTCAGTGTCCCTCAATCGTGAATAGGCACATACAGGTGCTAGCCCTTTCTTTGCAGGTGCTCCCTGGTACAATGCAAGGTTCATCCATCGAACTGATTCATCCTTTCCTAGTAGCCGCGCAACACGGTTCGTCACCGTATTGACCACTGAAAAACCGTAAAATGTTAGTTTTGAGTTTGCCAAACAGAAGTTATTTCTAACCTTTGATTCCGAGTAAGGTCGGATACAAGACAAACGCCCCGCTTTCGTCCCACACTGCATTGGTCGACATTGCAGGAATTCGTCCATCTGGGCCTGGCATCTCAAGCTCCCTTTCCACTGCCAGCCGCCTACCAAACTCCATGTCCTCTACGCGATGGATCGAAGTGTTGACCTGTTGCATTTCCTGGATTGCTGTCAATGACTCGTCGTACTTTCGAGCAAGTTTGCCTTTCAGGAAAGAAAATATGCGGATTTGACGATCTGGAAGAGAAAATGTAACAAAGGAAGAGGAATCAGGTGAAAGCGTTATGCAAGCAGGGATTGATTTTGTCTAGAGAAAACTCAGCGAATGCTACAAGATGGAAAAACTGATTTACCTTTTTGAACTCGTAGAGGTCCGTCGAAGACTTCAATGACCACATGCCAGGTATATTTTTCGGTGGCTCGAAAGGCTCAAACGGTTGCCAGTATTCGACAAAACCGTTTTCATCACCAGAGATCACGGTGTCATAGCGGTCACTGTACTAAAGCCATGACCGTCACATCGGGCGCTTTGTTCAAATATGGGAGGCTTACTGCCATCAAATGCACAGGGAAACGATGCAGCTTTTCGATTGTTAGCAGTGGGGTGTCATTACCGCGACCATCATAAAGCCGTATGGTACCCGTCCCTTGCTCCGAGCTATATACTTTGTCAGAAGTTAACCAGAAATTCGAACAAGATACTTACATAGCCAGCAGGCCTTGTGCTTGCCCTCGTCTATGCACCCAACAACACGCGTGAGGGGTAAACCCGAGCTTTAACATGTTTATCATATCTGTTTATTAGTCAGCGCCAAGATAAATAAATGTGGGCCCCAAGCGCACCAAAATTGAGCACATCGAACACTTTTGCAGACCCATCTTCCGAGATACTCGCAAAAAGTTGTCCATCTGCACTTGCTGAGACTCCAGTTATAGGGCTCATGTGTGCACGGAAGTGTTTCACAAATTCAATGCCCTCGTCCTGCTTCTTCCAGAATTTTAGATGTCCATCAACCGATGTAGTAATGATAAAGTCCGTCCTATTTCGAGGCTGAGATACTCGCTCTATAAATATTCTGTGACTCACTTTGTCACAACAACGAAGCTCAGGAAGTCGCGGTGCATGTAGCTTTTATAGTACTGTTCTGCATCTGGGAGGTGGTCCAGGTACAGTTTCTCGTGAGGGACCACTAGTATTGAGTTGTAAGTCGATGTTTCATAGACTGATAAGCGTACGACCCACCTCTGCGCTTCCTTTTGGATCCACCATTGGCGCCGGCAGGCAGAGGCATAGGACCAATATCATCGTCGCTGTCGTCCTGATTTATGCTTGCGCCGGCAGCTGGCATGGGGCCATCTTCGCCATCCTGCACATGACATGTATCATCTTCCAAGTTTCTGCCACGCTTGCCGAGCACGGTTATATCCTGCTCTGTGTCAGACATGATATCCAGTGACCGTAAGTAACTGAGAGCGAGAATGAGAGTGTCCCCACGTGACTATTCTCAATGTGGACGCATTTGTTTGGATCCAAAGCCTTTGCCAAACAACCGCTACCTCCCTCATCCACAAACCACGTCTCAATAGCATGTCTGACAGCCCAGATGACTTCCTCGACAGCGTCGAAGGGGAGATCTTTTTCTTCCGATCCGTAATGAAGGCTCGGCCCGTTGGCCTCCACAAGCATTTTCACGTATTAGCCATTCGCAATACAATACACAATGAAACTGGTCGTGTACTACCCGTCGAGAGTATTTGGGCAAAGTTGAAAATGTGTTATGATCTTGATGCACTAGAGACTGCGGTGAGCTGCACAGCGCTTCCAGTTTTGTTTTTACTTGTCTCAGTATGCGCCAGGAAATTGATGGTTTCGACACGCCAACCTCGAGCCAGAATTCAACACCTCACCTCGTACGATCCCCTTCGCCTTCCCAGAATCTCTCACGACATCCTTTCTTTCGAGATGAATATTCTCTTCCTAATGAGGACGCTTTCAATAATCTCGTCTCAGAGCGTCGGATACGTGCAACGGCCTCCCTTCCATCATCAACGCCTGCACCATCCCCGCGCCAGCCCAGTAAACCGAAAAAGACCAAGACCACAAAACGTAGTAAGAGCAAGGCGGACATGGCTGGCTTGGTAGGAGGCGATAGCGACAGCAGTGCGCTCACGCAGGAGAGTGGAGACGAGGGTGCTGGGATCACCCCTAGCGTCATCACAGGCACTGACGCGGGCACGGACTACGAAGAGGACAACCCGGACGTGCAAGAAACATCACCTGGTAAATTCTTTTCGCTCTTGCCTTATTCTCGGCTGATGTATACAGGTCAATCGAAAGCGGGACGAGGACGTGTCAAGCAGCTTGCTCGAGGAGGGGCGGTGGGACGAGCCAGGGCAGGGTCAGCGAGCAATGCCCGGGGAGCCAAGAAACGAAAGAAGTAGCCTTTTATGTTCATTATGATATTTGCTTATTATGCCTCTACCCGTTTGCTCTGACGATGACAGGCACACCCTTACGAGGGGTACACTGTTGTATTCAATTTTGTAAGTGCCGTTGCCAATACTAATGCCGACTGTAGCTGGATTGAGGCCGAGGTACAGGCGAGTTCAATGTCGCCCACTTCAACCAGGCAGACCGGAATGAGCAGGTTTATGAACATACAGGATGGACATACAGGCCAAAGTCATGCATAGTCTACATACGTGGAAGTTATCTTCTACTCGTGTCGTGAGTCCAGTCAATTTGATAGGAGGAGTACCCTCGTCTCGACCCTGGTATCTAAACTTAAGGAACTCCTGAAAAAGACATCACATTCGGTTCAACTTGATGCAAAATCAGCGACACAGCATTGATATGATCAATCCATCGAAACATCCATCTTCACAATCCCCTCCTCTATCGTCAACCGCTTGTTCCTTCTCTCCGTTATAAACGCATCGATCTGTGCTTTAAGTTCCACATCTACCACATTACGTCAAACATGACAAATGCGCATCACAAAAAACAACGTACTGGAGATAACATCCTCTATCACCAACGGCACTCGGTTGAAAGGATCTTTGGAGTCAGAGAGCAGATGAGACTTGATAGTTGAGCGATCTATGACAGCGCGAGAAGATGGAAGCGTGACTGGATCACGCATGATCGTGGCCATGAGAGGGTCTGATGAATTCGCCATAAGCCTTTTTTCATGAAGAGGCACAAGAAGAAAAAAACCAACCTAAAAAGTCCTCCGGTATCTCACCCAAATCTTCTTCTGCCTCAATCGTAGTTTTCATCTCCTCCACCTTGGACACAAAAGACCCCACAATCCCAATCTCAGCCTCGGTCTTCAACGGCACTCGTCTAGCAGTCTCCATCGCCGCCTCAAACAGCTCCTTCCTATAACTCCTTCCGTCATTCGCAACAGCTCTCACAAACTCCTCTTGATCGCTGAGGTTGATGTACACTTGCAGAATATCGCTCAGGAGCTGACGGGGATTGAACTTGTATTTCTCTCGGTCTTGTACCCTCAGCTCGCCGCACTTGGGCCCGACGAGCGCATCGAGGTTGTAATCTAGCATAGCCGCGAGTTTGTCCACGATTTCGGGCATCATGAATGGCCCCTTTGTTTCTGCTGTGAAATCCTTCAAAAGACCGACGGTAGACCTGCCCAGCGTGGTATATCCAGATGCATGCCGCTCAAGGTTGCGGAGCGCGCCTTCGCGTTCACGTCGGTACTGCTGAGGACGAGCGTTCCAAGCGGTTTGGTCACGCATCTCGGTCTGGATGTTGTGGATCTGCGTGAGTTCGCTGAGAGACTCGTCCATGAGATAGGTGACGTCGTTGATCATGAGGTTGATGAACCGGATAAACTTGTCGACGTTCCTGGAGGATAACATTGGTCTTGCGTGAATATTATGAGGAGAAATAACATACTGAGCTTCCTTATTCAAAGCATCTCTGTGAATGGGATTATCCCAAACCGCTTTCAAAATGTAAGCGATATTCCTCCTCGCATCTAAGGTATCGATGTCCTCAGATTCTATCCATTCATTGAAAAATCGCACGCACTGAATTTGTCATAAAACTGCGAACTAGCACCCGTTTGCTCGACCTCTGAAGAAAACATCATGAGCAATGCTCATCCAGGTTTTAACGACAAGACGTACCGATATAGAAATGAGTCAACGCCGGTATCAAGTTCTTGAGCGCGACAGGGTGCGTGTTCAGCGTGTGTCCCAAAATCCCGTGTCTGTCGTTCCCGTACGGCAACACACCGTAAAATACTGCCTGTCTCACATTACCAACGTCGGCGAATTTTCATGGTGAAAAGCGAAACAGGGAAACGCACCTCGTTGATCTTAGCTTTCAAGAACGGGTTCTTGATGTACCACGTCGAAGTAAGGAACGTCAGCGCAAAGATCACAAGCTCGTCCTTCCCAGACAAGTCAAGACTCTCTGGCGAGTGCCTTCCAGCCCATCAGTTCCCTTGCACATTTCACAAAAGCGACGAAAAACATACCGCACGACAAACAAAAAGAACTCTACCACATCCTCAATAATAAACTCAGGTAGGACTCGGAACGTCATCGGAACGTCCTTCGGAAGAGGCAGCCTGCCAGAGAACATCGCGCATCAGCCACCAGGCCAAACAAAACCTCCCACCCAAAACTGAGAAACGCACTCGACGACAGGATTCGGATGCATCCCCCGCGGATCGACGCTCCGGATCAACCAAGTCGACGCAAAGTTCGTGAACCCTATATACCGGAACACGAGCTCAGGGTCGAGCAGCTGGACGCGGTATGCAAGTTGTTGGGACTGGATCTTTGACATTTCGTTCTGTTTTTTTTTCGTGAGATATCTTTATACTCAAGTCGTGGGGTAGAGTGCATGAGAAAATACGTACCTTGGCGTTGTCGATGGCGGCTTGCGCGTGGGCTTGTTGAGGTGTCTGCAGATACAACATGAGACGGCCATTATGCATAAACGGTAGAAGAGAAGGAAGTGATCATCGAAGGAAAAAATACGCACCCCCATCCATGACCCATCCCCAGCAACCATATCATGATGCCTCTGGTATTCATCAAGAGTCTTCCCCAAGTCCTCGTACACCTGAATCGTGCGTATGTATCCATAGTGTCCCAGTGCATTGCAAAGATAGAAAATGTCGGAGATGAAGTTGGGGGTTGCGGCTGAGGCAGTCGAGGTAATGGGATTTGGGTGCGATGTGTGTGCAAGCACATGGTTGCATTGCGTGTCGAGATTTGTTTTTGTGGGGGATCAATAAGGAAACGTGTGTGAAGGTGAAGGGAAGCCCACCCTTTGGCTTGCTCTCCTCGACCCATTGCGCAGCTTCATCGCTCGTTGCTTTGATCCTCGTCTCCTCCTTCAGATCAATTCGGGTAGACACTGAAAAATAATAGGGGTCTATGCGGTCCATCTGTGTTCACAGAACAGCACGCAAAAAGCATGCGGCCACACGATGACATTTACAAGAATAAAGAGATAGTAGCAAGTCATGAGGGAGTCTGGAATTCATTGAGTAAACGAACAAACCTTTGTATACCTCGCGTCCATAAAGGGCTCCGCGAATTTCAGCAGCACGCTCTGTAGATTGACCATGAAGCTGTCCGACGCGACGGTGTCGGGCTCAACCTGCGCATGTGTTGATTAGCATCCCACTGCGCAGGAGGAAAATCGATGTACCTGCATTCCTGCACGTTTTACGTTGAGACGCACTACCGCCGCAAAGTATTCTAACACCCGCTCACGCGCCTCGGGAGATGTGCGCACGAGGGTGTTAAAGATTTGGAAGAGGGAGGACTGAACCACGGGTGCGAATACAAGGACGCGAAAATGAGCAAAACCATACAAGGGAACATGAGCCAAAACCACTCGCCTGCAGACTCTTCAACGTCCCTCTCAAACTCGCATTCGACGAATCAACATCCGCACGACTACGTTTTGTCGGGTCGCTAAAGTATGTCTGCGCAATACCTGGCTGTTGGTGCACGACGCATGTTAGACACGTCATCATTCAACGCCTCACCGCGTAACACTCACCCACTCCCGGCTGAACGTCCCCAGCCTCAGCAGCGGACCCATGAGAGACAGCCTCTCAAAGTTCGCAGCCGTCACTTCCACCCCGAAACCCTCGCCGAGCCATTGCGGCATTCTCGTGATCATCTCTGCGACGGGCTTTACTCCGACGAGGGCTTCCATGCCACCTATGACGCCGCGCCATGTTGAGTCTCCACCACTTCCACCGATGCCCTCGGATGGTGTGATAAGGGAGTGTACGACGAGGGCGCGGACGAGGGTGCTCAGTGTGTTTAAAAGTTCATCCTAGAGGGATATATAAGTTTGAGCTTGAGGAACAGACAAAGAATGTATGCGTTCTACGATAGAATGTTGTGAGGTAAAAGTACACGTACTGGGTCTGTGAAGCGAGCAGCAAGGTCCTGCAAGAACGGCTGAACCTCTGTGGGAGCCAGTGTGGTTTGAGGGGTGGTTGTGAATGCATACAGAGGCGTAGATAGGGCAGAGAGGGAGAGCATGGGTGTGAGTAGTTCGTGTGAACCGAGGGTTGATAGTGGGCGACTATAGACTCAAGAGAAGGCAAAGTTGGGACAGACAGAAGAGAGCAAGGGTAACTATTCAGCGGTGCGTCAATTAAATATGGGGAGAACGCACTCGACAGGCTGCGGAAACATCTCCGGCTCCTGAAGGTTAAGACCTGTGTAACTGATAATGAGGTCTCTGAGCTTGTCGAGGAGTGCAGTAGCTTGCTGGGTTTCAGAGACGGGGTTCTGGAGTTTTGTAAGATGGTTTATTAAGGTGTAGAAGAAGTGGGGGTACCTTCTTGAGTAAAGTTGATTTAGCGGTGTTGATACGCTTCCAGCAGCCCACAAGGTACTCGAAGACGGACTGAGGAGGGAGAGAGGCGAGTACTGAGACATATTCGAGGTCATCGCTGCATTTACGACTTGGTTAGTGATCATTTACGACTCAGACAGTGATCGAGCGCAAACGTTTGAATAGGGTTAATGAATGAGATATGAATGTGAATGGTAAGTGGCGACCAAAGGAAGATACTTACGACATGGCCTGAGCATCGAGCTCGAGGCGAGTGATGAGGAGTCTATCCACGATATCGCTCGTAAGAATCATATGAGCTATTAAAGCTACATCAGTGAAACAGTGGATTATAGAGAAGACGTACGGTAACCCTCAGACTCAAGCTCGGCCTGGAGATGCTTGAGCCACACGAGATCATACTCGGTTGCCTCTGCGGTTGATTTCTGTTCGACGATGAGGTGCAATTACTACTGCAAAGAAGTGAGGAGCATACGCTAAGTGTAACCTTGAGGACTGTAGATATTGTGTCGTTCTCCCAAGTCTGGTAATCGACTTTGGGAACAGGCGCGGCAGACTTCCTCTTCAATGGGACATTACGTTGAGGGGGCGGGGTTGTTGATTGAGGTAAAATAGGAGGAGGTTTTTGTTTTGAATGTGGAAGCTGGGCTACGGGGGTTGAAGGCCCAGGTGAAGGGGTTGGTGATTTAGACGTAGATCCTGCCTGCAACTTTGCAAGACGCTTGGCTCGCATCTGACACACAAATGATCAGTGATCTTCAGCATAAACAAACGAAATAAGCATACGCGATCAGCATCAGTGGGTTCGCTCATCGTCCAGGTCAAGAACCATAACTTAATAAGCACTGCTAGATAACAACACACGTGACTAGAGTCCTCCTGCCATGTTTTCACTCTCGCGTCAGTAATCCGACTATTCAAAGTAAATAAACTACTACTGTTACAAACCAAGCACGCAGTACCCGCAGCACTGGTCCAACCAGGCCGGTGTCCGCGCGAAAAGCACAGACTTCTCAGAGTCCAACCAGATAAGTGGTTGATGTTCGCGAGTGTCTTTCCGTCTAGCCAAGTCATTCTCATTATAATTTACACCATCGATGCGGGGCAGGTTAGCTGTCGCACTTTTCGCCCTCCACAGCAAATTCACACTGCTACTAATAGTACGAAATACTTTAAGAGCGTCGTGTGATTGATTTCACGCGCATTAGGTCGTACATTTACATTGATTATGTAGAACATACGATATGCGAGAGCGACCCTATAGGAATGAACATCAATCTGGAGCAAACCACATCTTGTTTATCAATAACCAGAAGGAAACATGGCGTCACATACATCAACCGAAACATCAAATACAACTGCACGGGCCCACCAAAAAGCGCAAGCCTTAGACAAAAGATGGGGTGGTAACTGTGGACGAATCAGTAATAGACGCGTGTTCTATGATCCAGGATCTCAAGTGAGAGATGTGGATACCATTGGCAGCCAGTACAGGCCACGTTACAAGGATGAATATAGCGGCCCAAACCGGAGATGTAATCGAGACGGCGATAACGCCAGAAGTGCGAAAGATCAAGGTGGACAATGCTGCAGCAAAGAATGTCATTCTGTCGAAGAATGAACCACCGACCCGTTGAATATAACCGGAAACGCACCCCCAAATCAAAAGAGCAAACGGAAGACTGAGCATGAGGGCAAGGCTCTCGAGGCCGAGCATAGAATGCGACATTCCTACCATGAAAGAGGCCTGTGCACGTAAAGAATACATATCAAACAATCGAAAGTAAACTTACCACGGCTTCAGCAGAGCCTCGCCGGCTGTCATTAACTTGTCCAGCCATGATCAGTGAGACCAATAACGAGCCCATAGCGCAGAGGGTAGATAGATATGCTAGAATGATCGCGGGCGTTTGAGTCTGGACAGATGGGACCGCGAGAAAGCTGATATCAACAGCAAGCATCACAGTGGACTGAGACGGTCATTCATTGCACAACAATATAAAGCAAACACAACTCACAAATATTGTGAATCCATTCCATTCAGTAGTGAGCCTATCGATAAAATTCTTCCACCGCGGCTGAACGATGGTATCATCGACCCATATCCTGTGAAGAGCCTTGCTCTGGGCATCAGGGGATCCAAACAGCATTACATTCATGACACGAAGAAAAATCCTTTTTGAGCGGGTGATGGATTCCCGGTATAATGATTGGTCTACGTTAAGTTGAGCGCCTGGTTGCCCACAGAAATTCACAAATTTGGCGTTACCTAGTAAAGAAATCAGGAAAGGGGGTTCGTAGACCACTGGGCTGAGCTCACAGAAAAGTCTCATCAATCGAGCTGAAATCAGGCAACATATCAGAAGCAATCAAGCGACATTTCGCGATCAGACTTACCGACGATCCACACTGAATGCTCACGTTCCTTGTGAGCACCGTCCTTGGTATCACTGTCTGAAAGATAATCAACAACGACCTCCCGCATCAGAAGATGATTCACTCATGAGAAGATCCACAAGGCTGAGCATACTTGCAACCTCATCTGCAGCAAAAGGGGCCAGGCAGGATTCAGAAGTGATATTTTCTATCACGAGTCAATCTTGTAGGGAATGAAACACTCATTGGCCTTACTCACCTGCGTGAGCATGCATGACAATTTCTTTCAGTTTCATGACGACAACTTCCGGAAGGGAGCGTTTGTTTGGAAATAGTTCAACGTGTCTCCTGTCAGAATCGTGATTGTAAACCGTGAGAGGTACAAGAGAGCTGTAACAAAGTGTGAGCACATTTTTTTTCAGTCATATGAAAGAAAATGCCTACTTCTAAAAGCCATACGGACCAATACTGCGATTCTAGTGCATGTTCTGGGGGCGACACGATCACAAAAACTTGAATGGAATGATTCTACGGGAAGAACTCACTGACGTGACTTTTGCGCTCCACACCGCGAATGTTACACATGAGTAAATCGGATTTGTGGTCTTGGAACCAGAAAATGACACGTCTCTCGTGATCAACAAAATAGTAGCCGCACTCTTCACTGTCCTTCACCGTGAGCTCCAACACTAGCTCGACGGATGGGTGCAAGAGGATGTTTGCGTTGTGCGCTTCTTCATATGCTTTCTCAACAGCTTTGCCTATCCTTACAGCCATTCCAGGGTTTCGAACATCAGCGTCAGTGAAAACTCTCTGGTGGGGCGATGAGTCAAGCCATTAGGAGCGGGCGGTAGGCGTACTTTATATGGGTGGTAGAAGAACAAAGCCCCTTCAGGGTGCGTGAGCGGCTCCCAGCCTGCTACCACAGCAAGCTCCCTACGAACTCATTTGAATCTTGTCACTGGCTCTCACACCGACATACTTACTCGGAACAGTCCAAAGGACCTTTCTTAACCTCAAATGGTTCATCCTTGTCTTGACTGTGAGTATGAATTAGATCGACAATTTACTCGACAAACGTGATTTACATACACATGAACATTCCTCTCGTATCGGCTGACCTGTGGTTCGGGTATAATGGGAGTAAGAATGATATCAAAGGACTGTCCCGACGTCGCGCCATTCGGGCCTTGGTTAAGCTTGGGAGTTGGAAATTGAATGTTCGTTACAGGTGCTTCAGGTAACTGTGGCACTGCGAGGGTCACTGCGAGGGTCACGGGAGCCGTCAATCCATCTTCAAGTTGGTTGGTCACTGGTTGAGAGCTCAATGCTAAACCCCGATACGATCTCTCCTTTCCATTAACGACGAATTGACAGTGTCGAATCATTCGCAGGAGAACAGAGAGGAGAATCCTGTACGACCTGAATGCGGTTGTCTTGACAGTGAGCCTCAGCCAGGAGATGACCGCGCGGATGTATGAGTATCCTGCCAGCATGATGATCAAGCTAAATAGATCCGAACACAGAAACTAGAGAATACTAGGTTAGCCTGGCTCCGTGGAGGTTAGCACCGAGGATATAACACGAACCAATCGCATGTCAACAGCACCTTGGATGATTTCCTTTTTTGCTTGAATCCAGCGGCTTCGGAGCCTGGGCCTGAAGTCCGTACCAGGAATTAATAGGAGGTTCAAGCAAAGTCTCATATTGCAACATTCTGTGACTGAAAATTCTAGTCTACATAATAACATCCATGATGTACATCCAAGCTCTATACCGCGGACGTCTGTGGGATAGCCTCCGCCTCATTTGGGCTCTTTGCATCTACCACTCCTCCACCCATAATCGCTTTCATGCCACGAAGTGGGCCTTCGTCGAGCTGTCAGTCATGTTCTCGTCAGCCAGTCAAACATCGAAAACGAAACCAACGCACAAGGCCTTCAAGGTGATTCGCCCTGCCCTCGTCGGTCACTGTCACTTCTACTGGAGGAACCTCGTCGTCCGCAACTTCCACCGGCATGCCGCCCTAAGCCATCCATGAGCAACACCTCATAATGAATGCCCGCCACACTTACCTGAATCCGCACCTCTACCCTCACCCACGCCGTATTAACCATGGGTCCCTTTCGTTTCCATGTTCCCCCGCCCAATCGCACAATTGCGCCCACCACTTGCGCAATACACAACCCATGACTCACAAGTGCGATATGCTCGTCCCTCCCCAACCTCGCAACATTCACCACATGAGGAAGCACAACCTCCCTCACTGCCCTCTCACCCCTCTTCGTCAGATCCTCCGCCGACTCTCCACCAGGGAATGCAACGTGTCTCTCGCTTTCATATAAAATTGGGTACTTTTCCTCCGCAAAGTGAACTTCGAGCGTCTTGCCTGGCTCCCGTATGCACGTCTGATGCCCTTCTGCAGCTCCAAAGCTTTGTTCTCTGATCTGGGCGACGGTGAAATCATGAGGAGGCTTGGGTGTGGGCTGCGCGTCTAGTACCGCTTGGGCTGTGTCCCGTGCGCGGGGTAGAGGGGACGCGTAGATCTTGGTGAACTGTGTATTTGCGAAGTATGCGCCTACGGCGCGTGCTTGCTATTCTCGGTTTAGCTTGGGCTAATGGACAGGCGGGAGAAAGGCTTACCTGCGTCCCTGATTAGCCAAGGTCAGTCGCGATGCTCGTTAGATAGACGCGTGTTCAAACTACCACTTACCTCTTTCCGTGAGAGGACATTCCGTGCAGCCCGACCAGAGAGCTAGCTGCAATTATCTCGCGATCAGTGGGTATCGCCAGACCACCAATTCAGCCTTACCACGTTGTGCGTGGATTCTCCATGTCTAATCTGCACGTACGCATCAGCGATGCTAGAAGGATCTCCCAAATATTATATTAAATGGACGTACTAATGTTATTGTGAGCATCTTGTCTGATCAGAGGATGCTGATGGTATCTGACACTGATCAATCCGATCGATGGCCTTGCACTGGTTTGCAGGGTTTCCTTACATACCGAAATTGACTCGTGCTATTTGCGTGTATAGCGCGTCGGAGCATAAATTTGACATTGACGCGCAGATTTCATTCTGACATTCTCCCTCGGTTATATTTAGCACGATTGTAGTACCGCGTTCCATGTAGCTTTACTTCGGCGGTAGAGAATGAGCGATCCCTTTCAATCACAAGTCCCTTTTGACGGAACTTTGACGCGTTGATTGAATGGATCACGGCCAATCAAAGATCATGGACACAGGAAGGCAACTAGCTGAACTTAGGGTCCTCACGCCTATAAATTCTTCCATCAGACGCTCGAATCGCATTGTCGTCCCCATAAGACTGGGGGAAAAGCCGAGACCACAAGTAAAAACACTGAGGGCTCACCGCAAAATAATAATCGCGTGACACCGCAAGAACCAGATCTATCCCGGAACACGATCAGCGTTTTATTGACTCACAGAGGCTAGAAATACGGAGCTAAAGATAGCTGAGGCAGAAAGCAATTCCATAAAACTGTCATGCTGCATTTTTATGGAGTTAGTTTGGTTCTCGCCCATTTCCAGCTGGAAGATCGGGCATGCCGGACCACTGTTAAGCTAACTCGAAGTACGTCGCAAAATGATCGGTAACTAGCAACACCGAACGGCCAAGAAAGTGACGATGTTCGGGAAGCTGAGAACGTGATTTGACCGCGCCGCGCGTTATGATTTCAGACCCTTAATAGGATCGTTTATTATAAGTAGACCGAGCGATTTGCGTCGAGGCGAATACCGGTTGTCTGCAAAAGTCGGTGTGCTATGAGGTGGGAACTCGTTTAGTTCAGTCCGAAGCGAGCAAGAGAGGTCGAAGAGGCCCATACGCCTGGGTACATGAATGGTGTATGAAATCTTTGCGTTGCTGGTCGTCTGTACATGTACATCTTTCCTAGTCGGGACAAGACCGCAGAATCACCGCAAGCAGCATGTAGAGGATCGAGATGGAGAGTATGTGACGTCGCAGCTAGAACGGCATTAGCATCGGGTACCCAGAGGGGACGTAGACTCGGCCGTTGCGCACATGCACGTCTACACAAAAATAGAGTAGAGTCGGTCAGCTGAACGCCCGGTCAGAGAGGCGTGCCGCATGCTATAGGTCAGCAATAGCTGTGCGCCATGCACGTTGGGCAGCAGCTCAGCAGAAAAAGTTACATACATGGATAGACAGCAGATCATAGTTTGCGCCTGCTTTCTTTGTTGGGAAGCGCTGTTAAATATTGGAGCATATAGCTAAGCTGACGGCGTCAAAGTCGTTCTTGTTGACGGTCGTTCCTAACCGACAAGCACAGAACGCACAGGTCAACAAACAAACATCAACATAAGATATTCATCGACAGCTACGCAAAACATCAGAAACCGTCAAACCAGTTGCCGTGAGTTTCTCTTATTCACTGCATCTAATATCATAATAACAGTGACGTTTATAGCAGATATTCTTAACTCATAATGAACCGACCAGGTGTGTTCCCAGCTTGTTCTGGCGCCATTGTTGCACTTAGTTCCGCCCAGGTCAACCACTACAGCGACCACCAAGTCTTGCTCCTCCAGCCGGCTTGTCGTCGCAATTTCGCTCTCCCTACCCAACGTCGCAGTATCCTCTACCACAACGGAGTTATCCGACACCAACCCTCCAGCAACAAAATGCGCACCGAACGCCTGCCATTGCACCAGGTTCTAACGTCACAAGTTATGCAACGCAGGCAGGGCAGAGTGGGTCAGGAGCTGCAAGCGCAGTGGCGCAGAGCAGAGACTTTGGTCCTGATGATTTCCCAGCATTGGGAAGTCAGGCAGGTCAGCAGCCATTAAGCGGCCAGAACTCGTCTCAATCGCAGAACCCACCGCCTGGTGCTGATCTCAGCGCACCACCCGGTGTACCACCTCCAGGAGTAAGCCCGCATGTGTCGAACGGGACGCATCACCTACATCCGCATCAGCATAACGCGCACCAACAGCTGCATAATCCACAGCCGACACATAACCCACTTGTACAGGCTCACCATCATCCACAAACTCCCGCACAGCAGGTGCTGATGTCCGCAGCAGACCGGTGGGGCCTACTTGGCCTGCTCGCAATGATTAAGAACGCCGGCATTGATGCAGATGGAGGTCTGAGCAGCGTCGGTACGGATTTAGGTGCAATGGGACTTGACATGGGTTACGAGGGGTATGTCATCCATTGCTAGACGCTCCACCATTTTTGCTTATGTTGCATGAAAGAAACCTGTATTCGACATTTGTTACGCCGTGGGCAGATCAGTCTGCAGCCCATAGCGTTGAACCTGATTTTCATCTGCCTCCGTGTTATAGCGCTCAACCACCGGCATTAGGACCAGCCAAGGCTGGGGCTTTCAGTGATGAGACGCTATTTTTCATGTTCTATTCAAGTCCGAGGGATGCACTACAAGAAATCGCGGCGCAAGAATTGTAGGTCTCCATTCATGTCCCATAAAACTTTCGATACTCCCACAGTGTTGTTTTGGCTGTCTTAACTTATAGATTCGGACTGACTTGTGGCTCCACAGATGGAATCGTAATTGGCGATACCACAAAGATCTACGGATTTGGATAACGAAGGAAAGCGGCAGTGCTCCATCATCAAAAATCCCAGGGGGCGAAGCAGGAACATACACATGGTGGAATCCTGATGACTGGTGCAAAGAGCGTAAAGAGATGAGCGTTCGCTATGCAGACCTCGAGGAGAAGACAGTCCCAGCATTCGTGATGGGACCGGGTCTGGTGTTGGCACAAGCTGTTCAAACCATACCTGGGCAGCAGCAGGTGCAGGGTGCCGCAGGACAGCCGGGAGGAGCACAGTCTGCTGGGCAAGCTAGGATGCAGATGGCGGGCATCTAGGCTGGAGTGATGACCTTATCATCGTATTCGATTCGCATGTGTGCTTACGTATTTTAAGTTCTGCTTCATCGCCATTTTTTGTGAAGTGAACGATTGTATCTGTGATTCTGTGCACTCATGAATTCTTCCGACACGCTCCTTCGTCCTAATTTCGAACAATTGGTCACCTGACACAAAATGAGGTTATGTAATCAAATTGCAAGACTGACCAACAGAAGCCGAGTCGGCGAGTTGCCAACTCGACGGCTTGATTGAAGAATTGTGGTTACTATTACTAAAGCTGGCTCAAGGAGATTTGAGAATCAAGAGCGTACTGTGTTTCATGCTGTCTCGCTCACTATCCCGAGCGACCACCTTCTTCTCCCATGGTTCATGCTCGAAGACGGCATTCTCGACGAGAAATCTCGGTCCGAACCATGATCTCCTCCAAATGCTGTCACAAAGTGAGTTCGTTAAGTTTAAACTGTAGAGTGAATCCACAACCCCGACGTAGATTTAGAGCATGAAAACTCATGTCCGGACCGAAACTGTTACAAAGTTCGTGCGTTTGCACGAGCTATCGAGGCTATTGGCGCGCTGGAGGAACCCGTGCGGGACGTAGCTGAGGTGAAAAAGGTTAGAACTATTCACTACCGACCCCGCAAATTTAGTACTCACTGCTAGGGACTCTGCATAGCTGAAAGGGGTAGGAATCGGAATCAGCAACAGGATAGAAGCGTTCTTGTCGGGCAAAGATTATGTCCGTAGGTGTTGCGCGTTTTGCAAGTGTCTGTGGGTTTCATGCGTGTCTCCAGGACCCGGAAGCTGCTATCGAGCCTTCTGAAGGAGCGTCGAAATCTAAGGCAAGAAAAGGCCCTGATCCTGAGGAGAAACGAAGGAAAATGATAGCTCGGTCATTGACGTCTATTTCCGGCCTTGGGTACGACACGTTCACCCCGTGTCGACTTTGACGGTGTTCTGACAAATTGTATAACTACAGCACAACGACTGCGAAAGCCCTCATTGACGCGGGCTGTACATCTATTGGAGATCTGAAGAAACCGAAATTCTTTGACATGTTGAGTTCCCCGCAGCAAATCGGCGCGCGATACCACGAACATCTCGAACGACCTGTCGAGAGAAGTCAAGCGGAACTACTCGCTGTACGTTATTGACTTATTACTCAAAGAACGCTCCACTGGCTCATCAATGCCTAGAAATTTATTTCGGAGAACATCTCTTGTAAATTTGATGTTGAGCTCGTGGGTAGCTAGTAAGCGGCCCGCATCCTTTTCCTCTTCTCTGCGTTAACTTCAATAGCCGACGGGGTGCTCAATCGTTCTTGGGCGTTGACATTATGTTAACCCACCCTTCTCATGTTCACGTGCCTACACCCCCGTCAAAGAATGGCTCGGTTACACAGGGAATAAACAGGGCACCTTTCCGCACGTCATCTAGAAAGCTACGGGAAGCTCAGGACTCGCTTCTCTTGCGTGATGTGGCCTTCCCACTTGAAAGCCGTGGCCTCATCGCCGAGACGCTGTCGCAGGGATCCAATAAGTGGCAGGGTGTGATACGGCTACCTGAAAGGACTGTAGACGGAACTTGGGAAGAACGTTATCAACGAATCGAGCGCATTCGCGAGCAGCAGGGCCTTTACATTCGATTGGACTTGAAGTAAGTTTGATAAAGATTTTTTGGCGCACTCATTTAATGGCGTGCAGCCTCGCCCCTATGAAGTCGAAGGGTGTAGCACTACTCGCGTTGACTGGGGACAAGGAGTTTAACATCGACATCTGTACCAAAGCTGCGCGACTGGGCCTGCTCCTCAATGAATTCGGCCTGTGGAGATGGACCTCTGGTCCATCACTCCCAGCGGATGCAGAAGAAGGGTACTGGATGTTTGTAGAAGGCGAAAGCGAAGACGCTGTCCTGCGCGAGCTCGGCATGAATTATGTGGAGCCGATAAAACGCAATTTCGCATATCTCGCCAACTCTGACTCGGACGCGTCGACTGTAAAAAAGGGGGGTAGGCCGCGGAAAAAAATTGTATAATCCTATTTGCATCTACGTATCATACTACCACATAATGTCAAGAATCGTTATTTAATCGTAATGGCGCCGGCGCCAGCTCCCGACTTGCTCATTCCTGGCATGTTTTATGTCCATCAAATTAAAGGCAAATTAATCTTTTTATTTCATTTTGCATTGTCAAATGACTGGTAATCCTATGTGATTCTACCATCAATGCATGATGTTCTTTGACTTGTCAGTGTCCATCTTGACCAGTCTTAGTCAAGTGGTAAGCATGACAGGACAGAAACATGCTGCAGGTTTGAAACCTACCCAACAATCTTTTTCCTTTTACCACATCTTGAACATTCACTCCCAGTAAGAACTTGCTGTGATGGGAGAGGGCAGGGTATGTTGAGATGTGAGTTACCATATTAGTAGTATGTCAAAATGTGCTTCTCTCTGTCGAAATCCCTTACTGTACAAAGTACAGAAGGGTTTTGTCCAATCTGAAAATCTACTAGGCACCTGTATCGAGAATAACAGACCAGGAAAATATTTTCTTATTTGAACAGCTTTCTACCAGTTTCTATATTCTTCCTTTGAATGGCATCTGATTTTCCATGTCCTTTGAACAATTCATGATTCACCTCTCTGTTGGGATCAACTGGATCAGGTACATCGGAGTAAGGACGTGAGGTATGAGTGCATTCAACGGACCTGATTGTGATGTTGGCCATGCCGCCAATACGTATGTTTCACCCTGATATGTTTTTCTTTCCCCGTGTCCTCCTGTATGTTGAAAAGAGTGTCTTCGCCTTCCAAACATCTCAGTCCCTTCTACCTGACTGAGATGTAAGTCGTTATCCCAAGTTCGTATCATAACAAGGCTAATATGTACATAGAATATATTTGTTATAGGTACATACTCATATCACAGAGTCCCTTCTACCTGACTGAGATAATATATTCGTTATAGCCCCTCCTCACCTTGTAAGCTCGCCTGTCATCACAACACTCTCTTTGCATCAGGAAACCTGGATTTTCCCTGATTTAGCTGACATAGCTGTATGATCTGACTGGTCTGATTTCAGACCTATCATAATCCCAGATTGTCAAAATCACAGTCAGACAGTGATGTCAGACACAACATACTCTTAGTTCATCAGAACTTCATGATGCTCAAGTATTTCAGACACAGCAGGAGATTATTATTACAGGATGACATGCATCTCAAACATAACAGGCTTTACAAGATATCAGCATTTCAGGATCACATGGCTCTCAAGCATATCAACCCACACAGGACTGCAGTTCTGTCAGGACTTCATAATCATCAGCTTCATCAGACAAATCATAAACACAGATATGCAGCCTAATTGGTTGGTCAGACACATCACATCAGCAAACTACCAATTTGGTGACAGAGTGCCACAACAATAACAAATAGATACAGAACTCGACAAGTGTCACAAACAGCACAAGCCAACAAGCATTTGCGGTTACAAAGCCATTACAAATATCTACAGAGTGATACAAGCAGCACAAATAAACAAACTTAACAAAGTATGTAGCGCCCCCAAAAATATCACAATAGAAGTGCAAAAAAACATATATACCTCCAAATCAAACAATGATGTGAGGATTGCTGTTCTAGCTCTTTGGAGGTAGTACCACTGTACTAGTAGTATAAATAAAATTTTGATGCGGCCGGGATTGTTTATGAAGATGAACAAGTCGGACAAGAGGTTGTCTGCAATTATCTCAATGGTAATGATTCAGTGATAATAAAAACAACAAATGGACACTTACCACCAAACCCGAGTCTGAAAGAGTGAATGCTGCAATACCGTTCTTCTTGCGCTCCATGTGCATGCATCCAATGTTGAGATCCACATTCAATAAACGGCAATTTGCTGCCTCTGTGCAAGAGTGCCAGAGGTTGAGGAGTATAGCTTGATGTTCCAGAATGCAATCGGCCAGATGTTTCTCGGCCTCACATACTTTCCGTTTTGCTTTAGCTGCCTCCAAGGTGAGGTCAGAGTGGTCGCCTCCTTTGGACTCGAATAAAGAGTAGTTTACATCCTGCCGAAGATGGGTGAGAATAATGCACCACAGTAAATGATTCAAAGAATAAGCCTCACAAGGTGAGTATTTACAGGAAAATCAGTCTGCCCTCTGATCGAGCTTGACAAGTTGTGTCGCGGGATATTGAACATTGGCTGACGAGGTTTTTGAGGGGATCTGAGGTGATTGGGAGACATGTTTATAAGAGTAGTTTGATGGTGACTGTATTCAGAGAATGAACATTGAGAAGAGGTTTCCGAGTCGAAGCTGTGAGAGTCCATGAATGATATGTGTAATGAATACTATATGATATGACACTCAGAGTAAAATTGATATGTTACGACCATGTGAATTCTTGAGTCTCAATCAGATGTCAACACCGACATGTCCAAAATGTGGGAAAATATTTACCAAGGACACCAGCGTTATTCGACATCTAAGCCAACCCCGAACATTGTGCCACAGCTACGTGCATGACATGGTCGATATTTCACAATTTATGTTACCACAATGCCATGTCTCACCTCCAGCTGGAGAACTTGACTCAGATACTCGCGGTGAGGATCGACTACAATTAAACAAGGACTACATCGGCGATGACTTTGGTACACTCAACAATGATGTTGGAACGGCCCAGGAGTCTTTGGTGGAGAAGTATGAGGGTGCCGGGGCTTGTTATTCACAAAATGGCTTGACCTTTTTGGATATATTCAATGCTGATGAATATGCGGAGTACAGGAAGGATAATCTCTTCTACCCATTTGCATCCAGGGAAGAATGGGAAGTCACTGACTATCTCCTTCATTCTTCCCTTAGCATGGCAGCAATCAATGAATTTTTGAAGCTTCAAATGGTATGTGCTCGCACTCTGACACAACGATTGTAACTTACTTTTCAGATCTAAAAATTAAAACTTTCATTCAGCAACGCTAGAGAATTGCATAGCCGTGCCGAGATGCTCCCCAGCAGACCGAGCTGGAAATGCCAGACCATTCCCTCGATCCAACCTACAAAATCTCCTATCTGTTTATTCTGGAGAGATCCCATTGAATGCTTGGAGAGCCTTTTCAGCAACCCTCTGTTTCATGATAAGCTCGATTTCATCCCTTGTCATGTATACACAACAGCAGCACGGCTTCTAAGGGTATATTCTGAATGGTTGACAGGTGATTCAGCTCGGGATATGCAGGTATGTGCAGGTTGAGTCTGCTCATTTTGCATTGTCTTATGATCATTCCTGCAGAGCCAATTTCCCAGAGGTGCTACGATCCTCGGTACTGTGTTATCTTCTGATAAAACAAATGTCACCACCATGACTGGTGCCAGGATCACCCATCCACTTCTTCTCGGCCTCGCCAACATACGTATGCATACTCATACAAAACTCTCATCCAAAGCCTTCATGCTCATGGCTCTCCTCCCCATTCCAAAGTACCTATACCCCAACCAATGGATGCATGGCATGCTTGAAGACCACCTGATGCATGAGTGCCTTTTGATCATCATAAAGCCCTTGATGATAGCAGCGGAAGTTGGCATTATGATGTCCGATCCGGTGGGAAATGTTAGACACTGTTTTATGCCTCTTGCAGCGTACATTGTCAACACCACAGAGGCAGCCATGCTTGCGTGTGTGCGCGGGAAGACATCTCCTTTCACCATGGCTTCGTATCTACAATTCGGGGATGATTTCTGGCACCCCGCTCGCACACGCACTATAACTCTTGCCCAGCTTGCCAGTATAACAGTTGATCCAAACAATCTCGAGGCATATTTTGAGGCGTGCACTGAACACCAGCTAAATGGTGTTCATGCACCTTTCTGGGAGGGCTTCCCCCACGCCGATCCCTCAATCTTCCTGATGCCAGAAGCACTACATCACTGGCACAAGGAATTTTACGACCACAACCTTCAGTGGTGTCTCGAAGTTGTTGGCACCCAGGAGCTTGATTTTAGGTTCTCCATATTGCAGCCCATCACAGGATATCGCCACTTTGCGGGTGGAATTTCTAAACTTAAACAAGTCACAGGCAGAGTTCACCATGACCTTCAGCACTACATTGTTGGCCTGATATCTGGTGTAGCTCCTTGTCGCTTCGTGATTGCGATACATGCCCTCATGGATGTCCAATACTTGGCGCAGTGTCCTGCACCCAACGATGACTTACTGATGTGTATCGACCAATCCCTTTTGACATTCCATGAAAACAAGAACATTATTATGATGCTAGGTGCACAGATGGGAGGGAAGAAGCTGATCGACAACTGGTTCATCCCTAAGCTGGAGCTCCTGCAGAGCATCACCTCCAGTACACGCAAAGTTGGTGCCCTCATCCAGTGGTCTGCGGATGCGACTGAACATGCCCATGTGTCTGAAATTAAGAACCCCACACAATACACAAACAATAACGATTATGATCCACAGATTTGTTGCCACCTGGATTGCAAGGAGAAACTGAGACATTTCACAATCACTACGACACTCAAGAGCCATCCTCAGTCCTGTGATCTTGATGGTAGCACTGTAGACATTCCTGAGGAAGAAGGGGAAGAAGACGATCTTGATCTTGATGATGAACAGGAACCATTTGATCCGTGGACCGCCCTCCTTGAGGAGATGAATCATATGTGCATTACCACAAACTATTTCAGCAAAGCCAAGCAACTTGCTACCCTCAGCCACAGAGAACTTCCTTACCCTCCTCAAACATTTATCGGTGGTACCACTGCTATCCATCTCAACTATGATCCATCTCACAGCGGAGTCAAAGTCGAGGACATTTCTATTGACTACAACATACCGGATCTGCAAGATGTGCTTTCAGATTTCTTGCAGCGTGACGCGAGGGACAGTGGAGTAGTTCATGGGGTCACTTCAAGAAGAAGACCATTGACTGATCGTCCTCCAATTCTTCCATTCGATCACATTCAAGTCTGGCATTCAGTTTGCCTACAGCAAACATCCTTCCACAATTCCAGTATTGTATTACCAGCCCAAACTATACATGCCTCTCCTTCAGGCCCTGGATGGCCCAAAGGCTGATGGGATTTTGTCCTGGTCAACATAGACAGAGCCGCTGAATGGCCCAAATCAGGCCTAACAGGTTAGCACATTCTCATTGCACATGTTTATCCACCTATACGAAATTGATGCACCCCTCAAAGGTCACGCAGTCTGTGAATTACACCTTATCATATGTCCAATCCCCTGACAAGGTTCTCGCATCAAATGGCGAGATCAATATCTCTGCTATGTACAGTGTTTGAACATTGGGTCGATTGATCCAGCCACCGGGATGCATACACTAACGGCTCTCCTGTTAGTAATTTCATTCCGTTGAATCAACTTCGTATGTTCATCAGTGTTATCCCTCTGCTGGGGGATGTGGTGAATGCGCGATTAATGAAAGCGACGTCTTCGCATTATTTGCACTTGTTTTTCTTAAATAAATATTTTGACAAAGAGATCTATGATGCCATTCACTATGCTTCATGATGATAGTATTAGTAAATACATTGAATCATGCTAGTACTTGCAATATTTGCTCATTGAATTGAATTGGTTGGTGTGAGAATATCAGCTCATTTGGGACAATTTTAGAAGCATCAACATCAAGGGTGTGGCATACTGTGCATTGCACGTCCAAGCACAACGGTGCTGTGCAAAATGTCTCAATCATGTCAACAGCTTTGTCTTTTACCAATCATTATCTGCTTGTGATGATTACAAGCTCCATCCCCACTGGTGGCGATTTTTTACCATGTTTGAAGGACGACATGGACTTACTGATGAAAAATGAACTCCTACCTGTGGGTAAGAACGGCGCGCTCGCTGGAGGCAGACGAGTCTTATGGGAGGAGGGGATAAAAGGGAGAAAATCATCCATCCTAGATGTCCTTTTTCCGGGATTGGACCTCACAACTGAAGATATCTTAAGCATCAGATATGTCAAAAAAAAAGGTCAAGCACTCTTACACAGAGCATCTTTATTACAGAGCTTGTGGACTGGTCTAGAATGGAGGCTCGATGGTGCCTTCTCAGTGAAGAAGTTGAGGCAGCGGTGGAAGTTGCAGAATGATGAGACTGATACAGACCTGGAGGACTCAGAAGATTCGATGATGGATACAGATGGCAGCTGGTCGCAGCAATCGTTTGATGTTGGACAAAAGAGACCAAACACTGCTGTCAAAACATCAGAAGAGAAAAGCTGGGAGCACCTCTTGTGGAGCATATACTATGCTATGCGCAATATCATCCATGAGGCGGCCAGTTGCAAATCCTCCCCGTTAGACTCACCAAACCCCCTTCCCTACGACGTCATACCGGAATCACGATACTGGTCCTCAGAATTCGCCAACATTCCCATTCCAGATGCCACTGACTCGCGCAAGCCTGATCTAGTCCTCATGGACTATAGGCTGAAAAACAGTATATCAGGCGAAAAGACCTGGGCAGATGTTCTCACCAATATCAAGATCACAAAAACAGAATTAGTTCAAGGAAACAATATACCAATATTCTTGGGGGTCGCTACCAAGGGTTATCTTATAATGTGAGAACAACTGTGGCGCTGGTTCGTTGTTTTATTCAGTATCACAAACCTCCAGCTCCGCACTCATTATATGGACCGCTCTGGAATGATAATATCACAACCTGTCCCGATCGGCCCAAGTGCTGTGCATTTCATTGACGTCTTAAACACAATGACACTATCAGATCTATCTTCCCTTGGGTTCAATCCCACTATTCACGTTTGTACCAACCGCTGCTCCACTGGTTCTCACAGTGTTCTCCCTGAGGGTGTAGATGTTATGCCAGAAGGAACAAAAGGTTGGGTGATAGACAATGACGGGGAGGTGTACTGGATCATGGCTACTTTATGGAAGAGTCGTGGTCTATTTCCGCGTGGGACTGTCTGTTATCATGTTCAAGATCAACATGGAACAGAATTTGCACTGAAGGATTGTTGGGTCGACACAGAAAGCCTAGATCATGAAGTAACGCTCCTCTGTGCAGTCGATGGTATTCCAAATGTGGTCACTCTCAAAAAATATTGGGATGTCCAGTACGCTGGACAATCAGACTGCACACCGATGATTCGCGAACACATTCATGAATATCTTCCAGAAGCACCAATATACTCTAACAAGGTTCAGCGTCGCATGCTATTGACCCCTTGTGGACTTCTGCTGACAACTTTCAAGTCCCTCCCTGAGCTAGTCGATGTTTTCTGAGACCTTGTTGTTGGTGAGTTTCTTTCGTGTTTGGCAGGACGGTGGCCATGGAAGTCGGAACCCGCTAAGGAGTGTGTAACAACTCACCTGCCGAATGAACTAGCCCTGAAAATGGATGGCGCTCAAGCGTGTTACCCATACCTCCCCGTCAGCGTTGAAGTGACGCGCTGACGAGTAGGCAGGCGTGGAGGTCGTGAAGAAGCCTTGGCAGCGATGCTGGGTGGAACCGCCTCTAGTGCAGATCTTGGTGGTAGTAGCAAATATTCAAGTGAGATCCTTGAAGACTGAAGTGGAGAAAGGTTCCGTGGTAACAGCAGTTGGACACGGGTCAGTCGATCCTAAGAGATAGGGAAACTCCG
>MU179360.1:134837-167425 GCA_016767475.1 Suillus weaverae | reverse complement strand
ATCAACGACGTACGTGAGCACGATGTGGTGTGCCGTCGAAAAAACCTTGGGGTACTCGATTGGAGACCTTGAATGGCTGGCGGACTGGACGTCGTGTAGCATTGGGCTAGAAAATGTTTGAATGCGATGAGATCTGTGATGAAAGTGTCACGTACAGCGAGTAGCGGCTTGTCGCGCTGATCCAACAGAAGTTCGTCGAGGCCAGCTTCTTTTACTATTGCAGAAACGTCCCATATATACGCGTTTTTGTCCCCGCAGCCAGTGGCTAGTAGCTTTCCATCTGCCGAAGACGACACAGAAAGCACTACATCTGCATGATTGAGGGGCGAACTGATGGGCTGGTTGGTGTCGAGGTTCCATAATCGCGCTGTGTTGTCCAATGATGCGCTTGCGAGGATGCGGCCATTCGGAGATATTGCAATCGAATAGACTTCCCTGGTGTGCCCATCGAGCAGTGCGATCTGTTTCCAAGTCATTGTACTCCATGTCCTAATCGAGTGATCGAATGACCCAGAGATAAGTGTTTCGCCATCTGGGGTCCAAGCCAGGCACGTCACCCAATGTGTGTGTCCTTCAAGAGTCCCGACAAGCTTGCCGGTTTTCGCATCCCAGATTCTGATCGGGGACTTGTTTTCCTTGCTACTCAAAGGTTGTTCGCATCCGCCAGTCGCAAACATGGTCATGTCTGGCGAGTAGATGGCTGCGAACACGGCTTCGTGCCCTGTCTTGATTGGACCGAGGATTGTCGCTCCCTTCTCCACGTCCCACTCCCTTACAGTCCCATCATGAGATCCGCTCAAGACTTGCTGACCATCTCCACTCCAGCAGACAGCCCACACTCCCTTCGTATGTCCGATCCATTTCGCGATGACTTTGCCTGTGTCGATGTCCCACAGCCTCACTCCGCCATCCTTACTCCCACTAACCACTTTCTTCCCGTCTGGAGACAACGCTATGGTCAACACTGGATTTTCTCCATCCCTCCAGTCGTCTCCCATCTGTTTGCCACTCTTCAAGTTCCATACCCGCACCGAGCCGTCCTCTGAACAAGTCATCATCTGTTGGTCGCCTGGCAGATGTATGGCACTGTTGACAGCATTGGTGTGTCCCTCAAATTGTTGGCATGGCATTATCTCCGATGTCTTTTGCGTCACAACGATGGGCGAAGACATGTCAACTACCACGTGCAGCTCATTTCAGCTTTCATACACAATGTCCACAATGATCACTTACGATGATTAGCACGTCTTGACACCAAGACACAATGGGGGTATAGGTCAAGAGTGCACTGGAATTTGAGCTGGTACATGTTATCCTCGGGTTCACTTCACAGCTTATGGCATATCCTGTGCAGCTGAGTGTAAGTAGTTAAGACTGTCATCCCTTAACAGTTACGCCAAAAGGCAGTGATAATCAAAGCTCGGCTTTGACTATTGCAGACAGTATTTATGTTGATTATGGGAAATCAGGTAAGCCATGCTTACACTGAGGCGCCCAAGCCTCGTTTTTGTTCACTAGTCGCATTCCATCAGTTCCAATCTACATTCTACAACCGACTGACCGCGCACCTTCCATATGTCCCAGCACGACCTTGCCACATCTTCACTCCGCTATCCTTGTTAACATGCATATGACCACCCCACTTTTCTTGAAGGTACCCAACATTTCACTAATGCCCAATGCTTATCCTGCGCGTAACATCCATCATTCTGGGTTTCAGTACACCACAAACCCCACAAATTTCCCAATCACTCATATTTCTTCAGAAACAGGAAGCTCGGCGAGTCGCCGCATGCCAATCTGGCGGTATGGTGGATTGCAATAAATCTTCCAGAGCCATAATGAAGGCTGCAGCTTCTACAGTCCGGATCACTGAGGGCACGGATGTCTAGTGGCCTGGAGACAACAATATCCTCAGTCGGAGGATGCGATGTCCGAGATCTGCTGAAGTTGGTCTTTTATTGGATCGCAAGGGTGGGTCCCGATGAAGCATTTTTTCTCATCCTTGTCATGGCCATGTCCTCACCCATAGTTCAGATATCTGCACGGTGGAATTGGCCTCCGTTTTTCTCTTGCTGATGCGTCCCTCTATGTGGTATGAGAGCCTTGAATAACGGAGAAAGACGAAATTGACATACGTGTTTGCCCTTGGCATACGGAACATCGACGACTGCTGACTGACGCTCACGCAGCTCAATCCCTGCACTACTGGGTCTAGCAGAGAAAAGACTTTGAACCCAGTGAAGAATGCTGGGTCGTGATGGCGTATCGTGTGGTGCAGAAGACTGAGCACATGAGGTGAGGAAAAAAAGTACTGGATGAAACATCAACGACGTACGTGAGCACGATGTGGTGTGCCGTCGAAAAAACCTTGGGGTACTTGATTGGAGACCTTGATTGGCTGGTGGACTGGATGTCGTGTAGCATCGGTCTAGAAAATGTTTGAATGCGATGAGATCTGTGATGAAAGAGTCACGTACAGCGAGTAGCGGTTTGTCGTGCTGGTCCAACAGAAGTTCGTCGAGGCCAGCTTCTTTCACTATTGCAGAAACGTCCCATATATACGCGTTTTTGTCCCAGCAGCCAGTGGCTAGTAGCTTTCCATCTGCCGAAAACGATACAGAAAGCACGTAATGTGCATGTTTCCGGTCCTCGGAAGTTCGGCCCAACATGCCGGGTGTATGTTAGGGTGATCAGTAACGTAGGACACATGCCTTTGCCTCCTCAAACCAATCCCAATGAGTAGGAGCCCATTCTCGCAAGTTTCAACACCTTTGTTCATTTCTTGTCCTCTGTACGAATGCCCACAAACGGCGTAGGAAGAACAAATTGATTTCAAGCTCCGAATGCACTTTAGAACACGCCAGCATGCGAAAAACGAGGATGTGTACCGCCGATGCAGACCTTTGGGTGCGTAACCAATACTCGACCAACAAAACGATCCGCTCCGTACAGCGTATGATCAATCTTGGTCCCAACATCAATTAGACTCCAAACTGAAAGTGATCGATCTCGGCGTGCAGAGAGAGAAACTTGCTGAAAATAGGCTTGCAACAGTGGGGGTGACCTTGAGTCTTTCGTCACAATTTGTGGATGAATCTCCGCCACCTTTGAGGTCGTTAAGCTCAGCACCAGGTTTGTTGACATAGAAAGAACGGATGATAAGACGGGGATCGTAAGCGTTTACAATGTATTCCTTGATGGCGTCGATATTGTTATTCAGATGCACACATATTGGAAGTCATAACTGGACGGCCGTGCCTGTAACAACAGTGAATAAAAGGTTAAACGTTCCATGCCAGGGCCTACCCTTGTTCAAACTTCCAGTGCACTCTTGACCTATACCCCCATTGTGTCTTGCTGTCAAGACCTGATAATCGTTGTAAGTGATCATTGTGACTGTGTACAAAGCTGAAATGAGCTCTGTGCTGTAGTTGACCATGTCTTCACACATCATTGTGATGCCAAAGACATCGGAGATAACGCCAAGCCAGAAATTTGAGGGACACACCAGTTATGTCTACGGTGCCATACATCTGCCAGGCAGACGGCAGATAATGACTTGCTCAGTGGACGGCTTGCTGTGGGTATGGAACTTGAAGAGTGGGAAACAGATGGGAGATGACTGGAGGGATGGAGAAAGTGAAGTGTGGACCATAGCGTTGTCTCTGGACGGGAAGAAAGTGGTTAGCAGGAGTAAGGATGGCGGAGTGAGGTTGTGGGACATCAACACAGGCAAAGTCATCGTGAAATGGATGGGGCATACAGACAGAGTGTGGACTGTCCGTTGGAGTGGAGATGGTCAGTGAGTCTTGAGCGGATCTAATGATGGGACTGTAAGGGAGTGGGACGTGGAGAAGGGAGTGACAATCCTCGGTCCAATCAAGACAGGGCATGCAGTAGTGTGGGCAGCCGTCTACTCGCCAGACATGACCATGTTTGCGACTGGCGGATGCGAACAACCTTTGAGTAGCAAGGAAAACAAGTTCCCAATCAGAATCTGGGATAGGAAGACAGGCGAGCTTGTCGTGACTCTAAAAGGACACACATATTGGGTGTCATGCCTGGCTTGGACCCCAGATGGCGAAACACTTATCTCTGGGTCATACGATCACTCGATTAGGACATGGAGTACAACGACTTGGAAACAGATCGCACTGCTTGATGGGCACACCAGCATTGTCTATTCCATTGCAATATCTCCGAATGGCCGCATCCTCGCAAGTGCATCATACGACGACACAGCGCGATTATGGAACCTCGACAACAACCAGCCCATCAGTTTGCCCCTCCATCATGCAGATATAGTGTATTCTGTGTCGTTTTTGGCAGATGGAAAGCTACTAGCCACTGGCTGCAGGCACAAAAACGCATATACATGGGATGTTTCTGCAATAGTGAAAGAAACTGGCCTCGATGAACTTCTGATGGACCAGCGCGACAAGTTGCTACTCGCTGTATGTGACTCTTTCATCACAGATCTCATTGCATTTAAACAATCTCTAGGCTGACTCGGATGCTACACGACGTCCAGTCTGCCAGCCAATCAAGGTCTCCAATCGAGTACCCCAAGGTTTTTTCGACGGCACACCACATCCTGCTCACGTACGTCGTCGGTGTTTCATCCAGTGTCATTTTTACTCACCTCATGTTCTCAGTCTTCTGCACGACACAACACGCCATCACGACCCAGCATTCTTCAATGGGCTCAAAGTCTTTTCTCTGCTAGACCCAGTAGTGCAGAGATCGAGGTGCATGAGCGTCCCTCAGCAGTCGTCAACGTCCCTCATTGCCAGGCCAAACGTGTATGTCATCTTCTCCTTCTTGAATGTTCAAATTTAAACCCATCTCATACCACACAGAGAAATGCATCAGCAAGAGAAAAACGGAGGCCAATTCCACCGAAATCCAAGAAACCTGCTGCAAGCACCTCATGCCCTCCCAATAACAACGCCACTCAATCCAGTGGTGCAGCTCAGCCTCAGTCATCTTCGCAAGTGCAAGCCGCCGTCTCTACATCGTCCACCACACCTCCCCCTCCCACTACTTCCCAAGCTACAACTTTGCACACTGATCCTCATGTAACAATCAGACACCCTGGGCGCTAGTCTCGTTTTTGGCTCTCTCTATGTTTTCCCTCTTCTAAGTATACTGATGGTCATCATTGATATATCCCATACTATTTTCTTGCCCTTTATGAAGATCTCCCATCCCATCCCTCGAGTATATACGATGGAGCCATAGGCTGTCTGTTGCACATTGACACTCGACAGGAACACCGTAATTAATGACAAGCACTTCGTGTAAGTAGTAGAAGCACACAACCTACACTGTCACTCCTCCCCTACCGATTGCCAGCGATAATCCGCAGGACATTCATACCGTCCTCACCCTTCTGCAAAATAACTCTCTGATCACTGACAGCCGCCAAAGCTTGTGATTTCTCCGCGAGCGCAAAATGTTTTGGAAGATTGGAACCATGAAGGGCAGCCAAGACGCTCACTAGCATGAATGCTTTCTCACAATGTCTGAAGTGCATGATGACGACAAGAATGAAAAGTATTCCGAACATGACTGCAGAAGCTATAATAAAAGGCATGGATGAGACGAAAACAAATTTGGGGCTGAAAACCTTTGCAGGGACATGTGCCGTCCCAAGAAAACCCGCCAGATATGCTGTAAAGCAACATCAGGGTGCAATGTGCGACATCAAGTTCAGCTTGCGCACTCTTTGAGACAGACTGCAACATTCCACCAAACGTCTTTGCTAGGGTATCAGTCGGAAGTATGGTTACGACTGTAGGTTGTCCACCGAAGCTCGACTGAGGCAAGGCATCTATCTGTTCCTGTCCGAAAAGGAAGTCGTTTTGAACTGTAGAATAGCTTCCTGCAGGTGTGGTCGATGAATTCATCGGGCCAGCATAAAAAGTGATACCGCTTAATGCGAGGGATAGCATGAGGGGCGTTTGCGTAGGGTGTAAATTGCCCTGCGAGATGTATTGTTTGCCTTGTCGGACGGGAAGGACTTCCAGGAACCCTGTTCCGTTGCTAAATACCTCACGAGTCTGGATCACAGCATTAGGTCTACATGCTAGAAACGCAAATGTCCAAGTTTGAGCTTGGTTATATGCGCTTGCATTGACGTCCAAGGTGAATGTCGGGATGTTCGTCCAGTTTAGGACGACTGGACTAAGGAGGGTGAGGTTGCTGCAGCCAGTGTGACACTGAGAAACAGCAAATACGGTCGAACCGTCTGTTGGAGGACCTTGCGTAGAATGATTGAAAACACCATATAAAGGGTCCATCGCAGTGATTACCAGCATATTCACGCCTATCAAATAATTAGAGGCGATGAGGAGTACTATCTATACACACACCGTAGTCGATCGATGTAATCGAGACATCCAGGCCCAAATTCTGAAGGTAGACGCCAGCGGTTAATAAAAAAGTATTACTTTGATTCCCTTCGAGCTGTGTTGTCGACGAAATATTTGTCGAAGCCCATTCACAAGTAGGATTCATACCGACTACATCTGTCATCCAGTGTGCGCTGACAGTCGTGGTCAGATCAATTGGACTTGGGACAATGTATGCAGCAAACTCTGCATCAGATCCAGCAACAGAGAAAGAGTAATTTGCCCCGAGTTCCATCTCGGACCAGAGAACAGAAGCGGCGAGGGCATTGTTCTGATATGCATCCCACCCAGACAAGCCTAATAGTGGAATTGAGGCACTGCAATCATAGGTCTCAAAACAGGATACCAATGAAATGAGAAATCATCTCACTTATATACGCCTTGTGCAGGGACGGCCCCAACAGCGAGGGCGACAGTCTCACTCTCTACAAGAATAGTTGCAACATTCACTGACGAGGAATCAAACCCAGGCCCAGATGAAATACACTAAAGGTCACTCACAAGCAGCGGGAGTGACCCAGGATACTGCCATAGGAAGAACAAATTGATTTCAAGCTCTGAATGCACTTTAGAACACGCCAGCATGCGAAAAACGAGGATGCGTACCGCCGATGTAGATCTTTGGGTGCACACCCAACACTCGACCAACAAAACGATCCGCTCTGTACAGCGTATGATCAATTAGACCTCCTGAAACTCCAAACTGAAATTGATTGTTCTCGGCGTGCAGAGAGAGAGACTTGTTGAAAATGGGCTTGCAACAGTGGCGGTGACCTTGAGTCTTTCGTCACAATTTGTGGATGAATCTCTGCCACCTTTGAGGTCATCGAGCTCGGCACTAGGTTTGTCGATATGGAAAGAATGGATGATAAGACGAGGATCGTAAATGTTTACAACATATTCCTTGATCGCGTCGATGTTGTATTTCAGATACACATATATTGGAAGTCATAACTGGACCGCCGTACCTGTAACAACAATGAATAAAATGTACAGATGTAGATTGGCTCTGGTCACATCAAGTGGGTAGCGAATCACTCCAACTCCAACATGTTCCACGCTGTACTACTATTCCTCCACTGCAATCGGCACCCCACAGAAGTCGGCAGTCACGCAAATGTCACTGTAACTTAAATAGGCTGGTTGCTCGGCGGTCAAGCAAGAGTGTAAGTTCAGTTACTTTTATCATTCTCATTTCGATCAAACAAGGCAAAACTCTGAAACGGCCAGTGTCGGAACCGTTATGCGATGCACAAAGCAATCATGTTCAAACAGATTGGGCAAAATAGCATGAGAGAAATCCCGCCTGGCGACACGCAAATGCTTGAATACGATAAGATTTGGTGCGCATCAAGATGTACTGTATGCTATGATAGGCGATCCCGTAAGATGCTGGACACGATGTTATAAGCTTTTGGTGCCTCCCTCCCATGTTTCCCTGCATAAGCATATCCTCTGCCAGACCCAGCTAGAATCCCAACCAAGAAAAGAATATCTCATTCATGAATTTCGTGCGCATCTACATCTTCAGCGTTTATAAAACCAATATCACTTCCAGTATTCACTGCAACTAGATCTTCTCAGTAGCACCTACACATGAGTTAAAAAGCCATCAGTACCGATCACCGATCCAGAATGAGATCATCTGATGGAACTCACTTCTCTTCCAACCAAGCCCATGGTTCTTCACAGCCTGGATGGAGGACATTCCTGTGAGAATTAGCGCGCATAGCGCATGGGCGGCCTCTGGGTTCATAGGAATGACTTTATCGCCCGTGTTTCCGAGGACGGTCGAGATAATGCTGTGAAGTCGGCCCAGAATGGCTGGGCGTGTGTGAGAAGGGCATAGATCCCCATGATGGACAGCGCACAACACAAGTCCATGGTTGTCCAGCCATAGGGCTTGATCAGGCGTTCGACTGGTTGAAATATGTGAAGTGTGAGCGGGGTAGGCTTGAGGAAGGTGACCATGCCCATTATGAAGACGCCTCCATTTGCAATGACCTGTCGCGGGCAAATGTGTTTAGTGAGAGCGAGACACGCTTGGGAAGGGACGGCATACGAGAAGAGAGTAGGAGAGTCCATGGAGAAGATGCGATATCGGGGGACGCATGGGTGATAACGGGTTTGGGTGTGAGGCTGCAGAGAAGCAACGCGCGCGTGAATCTGTCGACAATAAACAGCGGAAGCTCAGTGCCGAGTGACATGGACGGTAACACAGGGATATGCTCTACAATCGCCTGTGCGGCGATGTACACACAGGGGGAAACACCTGAGTCCTGAAAGCACGAAAGACGGGGGAACACCGAGCAAAGGGCCTGAAAGTGGAGAGTGTTTAGTATGCACAATACAGGTTCGAAGTAGTAAGGTGCCTATCATGGCCTCTCCTCCAAACTCGATCGTGAGCGAGGTACATAAATCTCTTAGGAAGGACCTCTCCTCTACAGATGCAGGGTTATCCCAGCGCGGCGCTGATACTTGGCATACAAATCTTCCCTGATGTGTCTCAGGATGGTGCAAAACCGCAAGGCAGCTACCAGTTCGATGGGGCAGACTTTAATACCAAACCAGCTGAAAGGTGCTATGGGTTCGAGAGCATACCGATATAAGGATATGAATGGCTGGAGAGACATGACGGGGTCAAGGTTGCAGGAGACAAGCAGGAGTCCTGAAACGTCCCCCTTCGGCTCAGCGCCTGGGTGGGTGAATAGCAAGGATGCGGCCATTCGGAGATATTGCAATGGAAAAGACAACGTCGGTGTGCCCATCGAGCAGTGTGATCTGCTTCCAAGTCCTTGTACTCCATGTCCTAATCGAGTGATCATATGACCCAGAGATAAGTGTTTCGCCATCTGGGATCCAAGCCAGGCACGTCACCCCATCAGTGTTTCCTTTTGGAGTTGCAACAAGCTCACCTGTCTTCCTATCCCAGATTCTGATTGGGGACTTGTGATCCTTGCTATTCAAAGGTTGTTCACGTCCGCCAGTCGCAAACATGGTCATGTCTGACGAGTAGATGGCTGCATACACTGCTTTGTGCCCTGTCTTGATTGGACCAAGGATTGTCACTCCCTTCTCCATGTCCCACTCCCTTACAGTCCCATCATAAGATCCGCTCAAGACTCACTGACCATCTCGACTCCAGCAGACAGTCCGCACTCGGTCTGTATGCCCCAACCATTTCGCAATGACTTTGCCTGTGTCGATGTCCCACAACCTCACTCCGCCATCCATACTCCAGCTAACCACTTTCTTCCCGGCCGGAGACAATGCTATACCCAACACTGGACTTTCTCCATCCCTCCAGTCGTCTCCTATCTGTTTCCTGCTGTTTGAGTTCCATACCCGCAGCGAGCCATCTATTGAGCAAATCACTGTCCGTTGTCCGCTTGGCAGATGTATAGCACCGTAGACATGATTAGTGTGTCCCTCAAATTTCTGGCGCGGCGTTATCTCCGATGTCTTTGGCATCACAACGATGGGTGAAGACATGGTCAACTACCATGCGCAGCTCGTTTCAGCTTTCATACACAATGTCCACAATGTTCACTTACGACGATTATCAGGTCTTGACGGCAAGACACAATGGGGGTATAGGTCAAGAGTGCACCGGAATTTGAGCTAGTACGTGTGACATGTGTTATCCTCGGGTTCACTTCACAGCTTACGGCATATTCTGTGCTGCTGAAGCGCCCAAGCCTCGTTTTTGTTCACTAGTCGCATTCCATCAATGATCAGTTCCAATCTACATTCTACAACTGACTGGCCGTGCACCTTCCATATGTCCCAGCACGACATTGCCACAGCTTCACTCCGCTATCCTTGTTAACATGCATATGACCACCCCGCCCCACTGTTCCTTGGAGGTACCCGGGCGTGGAGCGCTTGACTATATTATCCTTCGTCATCCAATACTCTGCGCAGATGCCTCCCCATACATAACTGAGGGCAACATAATGACAGCCAGAAGGTGCAGGAATCACAGCCATCAATACTACATCCACCACTCTCACAAACCGCAGCAGCTTCCTGTCGACGTTGTCCGTTGCCTAAATATTTCCACATTCATATCTATGGCTCGCTTGGCACAGCTTAATCCATTTCTTCACTAGACCGACATCCACAGTGTTCTTCACCCTCCGACCATCAAAATCGGTCGGTCTCCCAAACTTGAATGCGTCTTCTTGCATGAGGTGAATGCTTAGCGAACGAAGGCCTTTTACATAGACGTTGAGGTGGTAGCAGGAGAATCTTTCAGAGATGGGAAAGTAGGTCCAAAGAACACCAGATTTCCTCGAGGAGAGTTTACATTCAATCCCTGAGCGATTGACGTGGGGGAATTCGTCCAACATCCGAGCTTGATGAACATGAAAGGATATGAGGCGGCAGAAATTGCATTGGTAAGATTTTTCTAAAATGGATGAGAGTGAACCGAGCAGGATTTCCTGATCCCTCTCTGGGATACCATCATGGAAGAACTGATACAGATCCAGATTTGCACAGATGGAACAGAGTAACGCATCGTTGTCTAAGGTGGGAGTGTGGTCTCTCTGTTCGTCGGCTTCAATCAGTCCATTGTGCTGGGTAAAGCAAGGATCACATTGAATTCTTCACCTGAAGATCAGTTCATATATGATCTGGATTTAGGGGAGGTGTGGATTCAGAGGTCCCTCCGGATGCGACATATGCTTTGAGTTTGCATGAGCGGACGATGAATAGCCAAAGAATGCAAACTCCAAGAGCAACTAATACCCCTCCAATAATTCCACCAAGGGCCAACCCATGTGTAGAGATCGGACTGAGTGTCACAAGTACACCAGTGGATAGTCTTGCAAGCTGTTCATGGCCACCTGAGAATTACTTGAATATGCGACAATGAAAGGCCAGAAGCCATCCAGGCAATACTCACGTGGCTGTGTCACACTATTGAAGGGAGGAATCATATGAATTGCGGAATTCAACAGGAGGACTCACTAGCCTAGTACTCTGAGGAAAGTAATTGTGGGCGCTAAACCTGTGGTTCCTGTGAACTTTCTTTTACTCTCATTGGTTGAGGACACATAAATCCATGACCCAGATTTTGAGAGAGACTGCCCAATAGTGGAGACAGCAGCTCACCCGCTTTTGCACCCCAGATCTTGACACCGTCGTTGAGTCCTCCAATTGCAATTTTTGATGAGTTGGGCGAGTACTTTATCACCCACATTAATTTCCAGGACAGTTTTGCCGCTCTTGACATCCCGTTGCAGGATCCATCTGCACTCCAGCACAGCGACAATATGCTGTCAGTGTCTCCTGTCCGTTTGGTGATGACCTTCCCTGTCTCAACGTCCCACAACCTCACTATCCCATATCCATTGCCACTTACAACAGTGTTGCCCCTCGGAGACAATGCTATAGTCCACACTCCTTCCTTGTCACCCTCATCCCACCAGTCATCGCCAATCTGTGCACCACTTGCCAGGCCCCACAGTCAGAGCAAGCCATCCAATGAACAACCTTGGACTTGGTCAGTGTGGCCTCGCATCATCTGGTGGGGGATGACCGGTGCCATCTGTTGCTTCTTACTCATTGGAGAAGACATGGTTGGTGCTCTGGGTGTTAGATCGTGGACTGTGTATTCAAGACACCTGCCACAATCTTTGGATTAGAACGGGTTAACCGGCAATGGCAAAGATTGCTGGTGAATTGAGAGCCTGCTTCATTCTTGTCAATACAGTATTGTGCACAAGATAGCCTGCTTACAGGATGTGGGATTGCTGTGGACTATGTATCCAGGAGTTGCTGTCATGTTCTCCAAGAATATGCAAGCCTTGGATCCTTATGGAATCCAAAGCCACTAGGTAAGTGATCTTTCCTTTACAGAAGAGCCCAGAGTAATGATCATTCATGAGAAGTGCCATTCAGACCAACTCAGTGCTCTTTCAAGTCGTGTACTTCAGTGCGTATTGCATGCATTATCCTTGACAGCCTTAATTTGTGAGTGCTGTGTAGACTCAGTGCTCAAGCCTCAGGTCCTGCCACTGGCGTTATCAGTATGCATCTTCTTCTGTGCAAGGGACTACTTTGATGGCCACGAAAAACATCCAACAGGGTGCCACTTTCTTCTCCACTTCACATATTTCGTGCAGTCAGTCTACTTTTGAATGTGATGTATTAGCATGTTTGCTTGATGATTGTAGGCAGTGAAGCAGCCATCACCGCTCTGGAATCCTGGAATCCTGGTCACCAACTGCTCCAATTTATGTAAGACTCAAGTCGAAGATTTCAATCTAACTTCCTCGAACATACACATATGAAGTCTACAATTGATGAGCAATGCCTTGATTCTTGAATAACATTCGGAGGTGTCATAATCTCCAGGCTGAGGTACATGGAGTGTGTTCATCACAGTTCTTTAATGATCAGCACAAGTTGCAATGGATCTGTCTGTCACAACACCCTTTCTTGAAAGTGAGGTCATCATACCACCAGTCCCTGTAGATATAATGCATTAAGTCTGCTCACTACAAGATAAGAGGAATGCATCCACTATGCTCATTAGCATGTTTGTTAATGCATTAAACCATGCTAACTAGCAGACTTCTAGTAAGCCTATAGTCCATGGCTTGGTCACTTAGTACAGTAGTACTACCTCGCAGTTCGGCCAATTATTCAGCTGGGTCTTCGCGAACATTGAAAGTAGTGATGTGCATGGCCCAGCTTCAGGCTGTGGGCCAGGCCAAGCCGGGCCTAAATGGGCCAAGCCAGGCCAGGCCCTCTGCACGGCTTGACAACGGCTTTGGCCCAGCTTGAGATGTTTGAAAGCCCAAGCTGGTGGCCCAGGTCACGGCTTTACCACTTTGTCATCATTCCGCAGACATCACTTACCTTTGATCTTCTAGGTTTATTTTTGTATCCATCATTATCCGTCGTGATCCTTTTAGGCTTCGACGACGATGATAACACAATATATGTATGTCTGAATGACCGGCGAGTCGCCCTATGTTATACTGTTTTTAGTGATTTACTTTCCTTTGCAAGCTCTCATATGTTGCTGCCTTGATGGGCCAACGATGGCCATGTCGGACAAAAAGTTTGGAACTATGCTAGTACGTCTCCCCACTTTTACTATCTACCATTCCTACCTACTGCCCAATGTCTGGTGTGATTCACACAGATAGTGATGACAAGCCTTGCATGGTGCGCCCAGCACGCAAGATCAAACCCACAGCTGCGCTTCTCCAACATTCTGAGAAGGCTGCCCTCCCATCCCAAACAAAAGTTATCAACAATTTTCGGGCTGCAGAGGCTGCAAAGTTGACTGTGCAGACCGCCACTAACAACTGAAGCGCTACCCACAGCTCACAAAACCCTCCTGACATCCAGCCTCTAACTGTACCCACGCCTGACAACAGCAAAAGGGCACGAGCTGATGATGACAATTTCAACAACGACAAATCTGGTGATGCCAGTGAGCGCGAAAATGCACGGACAAACCCAAAATGTGAGTCTATCTGCTACCAATGTAAGGCATTTCACTCACATGGAGGCAACAGCCAAACAAGTCCATTGACAAAATGCCCCTGCAGAAGATCCTGATACTGAAGTTGACAGTGATGGAATTCTTGCTGACACCGACGTGCAGCATGTCACCGATTCCACTCCCTCGTGTGAAGACAAGACTCGTGACATTGAGCAATTTTTCGGTACACCATTTGAGCATGCTGGCACTAATGGAATGGTCAAAAAACACTGTAAATGTAAGGTCTGCTCATGAGTTTTCTTGCAATCATTTGATCTCGCACAGTCTTAACGATACATACTACACCACTAGGGGTCAGTGTATCATCGTGAATGAGAAACCATGCTGCGCCGGCATGCAGAAGCAAAATTCGGGGCAAGTCCTAAGTATTGTGACTGTTTCCAGCCATCCTGATCTTGTATGTCTTGTACATCTGTAGGGAAAATATCGGGAATGGGCTAAGGACAATGCCTTCACCTCTAAATTGCCTGGCAATGTCAAAGCCGAGAAGGAGAAAGCTGCCCAAGCCCAGCAAAATATCAGCGTGCACATGACAGAGAGAAAGCTCTCAGAGCGTGTAGTTCCCTACAGTGATAAGCTTTTTAAGAAAGCAGCTGTAGAGTGGCTTGTCGCAACAGATCGGGTCAGTCTTGTGGTAACTACCATGCTATCAAGCTACATCCTAATGACATAATGACAGCCCATCCAGGCCCTTGAACACCTGAAGTTCAGGGAAATGATTGACATAGCCTCCCGTGCAACACAAGGAGTCAAAATTCCAGGTCACAAAGCAACACATGCTGAGATCATGAGGATGTTCAAGAATCATTTGACCCAGCTGAAAACAAAACTTAATGTATGTACCATCAGGCCTTTCAGTGTTGTGGCTTTCTCATCTTCGAGTATATATCACAGAGTGCCTCTGTTAGCAGAGCTGTCAGCATAACATGTGATGTGTGGCAGGCCGAAAATGTCAATGGGTACTTTGCCATCACCGGCCACTGGATAGAAGAAAACCATCTGATGCAGTGGGAGTCCCAAAGCATGCTGCTTGGCTTTACACAGCTGAATAATGCGCACAATGGTAAGCATTTAGGTGGTGCCTTATTCAAGATACTGGATCGTGTTGGCATTGCTCACAAGGTCCGTATTTTTGACATCCTAAGTGCTATTGTACTCAGTATATATTGGGCAGCTCGGACACATCACATGTGACAATGCAAGCAACAATAGCACTATGCTACAAGAGTTCTCGAAGCTGTACAAGGCAAAGTTCAAGAAAGAATTTCCATGGCTATCACACAAGATAAAGTGAGTCCCTTTATGTGATTGTAATGATGGAATTTCAAACCATTTTGATAGTTGTCTAGCACATGTCATTAACCTAGGAACACAGATCCTCCTGCATGAATACAGCATCACACCTCACTATAACCCTCATGATCTGTGTGCACATCAACCAGACACATCTAAGGCAAATGACCGGGACGAAGTCGGCCTCATTCGCAGTATCCGTGTCAAGGTATGTCAGTCACAAATTCAACCCTGACATTGTTGATGAAGTTCCCCATTCAGGAATGTTCGTCAGCCAAGCAGAAAGAGCTATATAAGACTGTTCAGACCAAGGCTGGTGTGTCTTCACCAACACAGTTGCTGCTCGATATGAAGGTCCGCTGGTCCTCAACATACATGATGCTCAACCGTGCAGAATCCAACAAGGTGGTGTGTATCTTTTCATTATTTCATATGTTTTTTGTTCTTTTTTGTTCTTACTTTCACATTGTAGCATGTCGACACTTTTGTCTACGAGATGGGCCGCCAGGAACATAATCTAACCAAGCGCTCCAAAATTGATTTTCTGCAGTTATCACCTGTGGAATGGGCACGAGCTGGCCAATTCATGGACCTGCTTTTGGTATGTTTGGTTGAAACTGGTTTTTATTGTCTATCTAACCTGATTCTCTAGTATGCTGACGTTGTGCAGCAAGCTTTCTCATCAGATCAAGGATCGACACTCCATCTTGCTATTCCAGCACTGGAGATGCTTCACAGATCATGGGCATCACAAGCAGAAAGACCCAAATATATTCAATTTTCTAATGCACCCAAGGTGGCGGCAAGCAAGTTAGATGATTACTATGAGAGGACGACAAATACCCCAGCTTATATAATTGCCATGTGTTTGTCATTGTCAGTTTTTGTTGGTTCGCTCTGACATTTGCAAGTATAGTACTGGACCCAACAGTGAAAATCGCATACTTCAAAAAACATTGGCCATCAAGTTTGCTCGACAATGTACTCGCATGTGCAGAGAAAGTGTTCGAAGCACGCTATCATAAGTTGAATCGAAACTACTCATCACCCTTGCTTGCAACTACCAAAAGCAAGGTCAGCAGCCTCAAGAAGCTTATCCGACAAGTTCAGAGTGATTCCAAAGACAACAGCAAGGCAGATATAGGTGAATCTACTGTTGACGCATTGAGACCATGGAGGGTCGAGTTTTTGGGTTATATGGAGACTATTGAGGCAGCTCTGCCAGCTGGGATGAGCACCATATGATGGTGGGGGGTAAGTAGCTTCGGTTGGATTAAATGACAATAACTGATGGTCATTTTCATTTAGATTAACACTGAGCGATATCCAGTCTGGGCCTCGCTTGCCAGGGATTATTTGTCGATTATGGCTTCATCAGTCTCGAGCGAGTGAGTGTTCTCACAAGGAGGCATTACAATTAGCAAGCGCTGTAATCAGCTCAAGGGTGACATTGTTGAAGCATTACAATGTGTTAAATGCCTTCTATGTCATGATCTACTATTCTGCAACCCTGGTCCATCATCTCTTACAGAGGCTGAAGCTTATGACTCTGAAAATGATGCAGAGACTGGTGAGGTTGGAGATGATGATGAGGAGGGGGGTTGGGATGTACTTATCTTAGAAGACGAGGATGAAGAATCAATGGACGAGACCTGGTAGATAGTTTAATATATTGAATATTGATTCTATTTTGTTTCTAAAGCTGTGACTGGGCCCAAGCCAAGCTGGGGCTTTGGCCTGGCTTTGGCTCATGGCTCAGCTTGACATCTTCAAAAGCCCAAGCTGGGCCAAAGCCAGGGCTTTCAGGCCAAGCCAGGCCAGCACATCACTAATTGAAAGCCAGTGATTCAAAAGTTCACTGAATTATTCAGCTGGGTCTTCAGCCACTTTAATTCGAGCATTCAATGAAAGCTGGTGATTCAGATGATATAAACATACAAGGTACACTACTACTAGGAACAGTGATCAGGCACAAGAATGTCAGGAATCATGAGGTCCGGTAATGAGTCCTCAGGTGGCGAGTCGTTGATGACAAAGCCTCCCGGTCCTTCTGGTAGAAGAAAAGGTGCCCACAGGATGTGAAAGTGGTCTGCAAGCCGCTGACGGATGTTAGCTTGTCGGGCAGCATATACTTGCAACCCTTCGATGTCAGCAGCACACTCCCCAATGCAATCCTTTCCCCATTCTTCCCACCGTGCTCTCTGCCAGGCAAAAAATTGCAGCACCCTGCGCATCTCTTCCCTCAGCAACTCCACCTCTTCCGACCATCGTGACGCCCTCACACGACTTTTGCACCACTCAATTCGCACACCTTGTAGCATGTTAGTTTGCAAAATATGGATTACGTCAATTGCTTACTGTCATTGTCACCTTCGTCACCACAATTGACACCATCCATCATCCAGATCCACAATACTTGGCATCTCCCTTCGCCAGTAGCAAACGGATCGACGAGGGGCTTGACGTGATCATCCGCCAGTTCCTGCAACCTGCCCTGCCAATCTTTCTTTTTCATGATTGTAGCTAGGGCCCTGAGCGCCATCCTGCTGACCGGTATCATTTCACGCAGGCAGCACACCTTTGGTGGACACGAGCAAGAGCATTCTGAGCTTGAGTGTTCGCACCTTGACCGCGTATCCATTCTCTTTTGAATGTCAGCAGGGAGCAATGAATCCGTAGGCACTGCTGGAGTTCTTCCAGTGCATCATGGGCATGTGCATAGCGCAACTCCCACTCATCGTCTTGTAGGCGTCGATCACATGGCCTAGTTTTCAGCTGTGAAGGCAGCCACAACTTTATACATTTGGCATTCTCATAACCTTCACATGCTGCCTGATCAATAAGGGAATGAACGGCTGGGAGGTAAAGGACCTGGGCACGTCGCCACAAGTCAATCCTACAATGGAGTGAGTTCCGCATTCGCATGAGGTTGCCTTTCTGTGTGTCGGTAGCATGGAGACCCATCAACTCAGCAATATTGCCTAAATGACGCCTTCCGAAGTATGTCAGATTTATGATGATTGGAGGAGGATTACTTACTGTTCCTCTTCAAGGTCTATGCCAGAGGCAATGAGCACACTGGGCGAAATATCTGGGTGCAAAGAGGTGTCTATGCCTTGCTGAAGCTCCTCAGCCTCCAGCTCCATGAGCTTTAGCCATGCCCCTGCTTGTGTTATGGCTAAACAAAATTGTTAGTTCAAGATCACTGTAGAGTAACAGAAAATACTCACCCATAGCTTTGGCCTCAAGCGGATTAGGGACTTACATGTCGTTTGGATTCTCCTCCCAAGCTTCCATTTCTGCCAACCGTGCAGAGCAATGTTTGGGAGTGATAGCAGCATTGAATTCCTCGAATGCGAGTTTGTGTGCAGCATTCTCAACAAGAGCATCCTTCATCTTGTGCAGGAGAGACGCACCTAACCCAACTGTCTTTTTCCAGTTCCAATCTCCGAAGTGGTCATTGAGTGTGTCATGACGACAACCAGGTCCCATTGCTTTTGTACTTGAGGCCATGGGATTGATGTTCGACCAGCCTCTTTCGGGAGCCTCACCATCTGTGCGGCCGACAAATCGTGTGAAGTTGAATGAAAAGATTGTTTGACATTTTGCGATGTGCACGGGGAGGTGGAATTTTGGTACGAAGAAGCATATAATCTTTGTGAGATTGTCTAAGCCGTGGGATTGAGGGAAACACTTCATGCATGCCCAGAGGTTTTTGTGCCATTGGCATACAGTATCATATGACACGTTGGGCATCTCGAGCTGCATACCATGCAAAGTTGAGAAAAACAAATAATCCATGTTAATGTACCTGTCAAATGCATGATAAGACACAGCAAATACGAACACAGTGAGACCATAACTTACTTCTCGCCTTTCTGCAAATCCCCAACTCCATTTGGCCGTTTAAAATTATGATGGGCACAGTCTACTGTGCCCACGCCTGTAGCAGCAAGCCCTTGCAACTGTTTCATATCCACCATATTTACAGTGTTGTGACTCGAACACGTGCTTTTCTGCAAGGCACTGTGAGTAGACGTCAAATTATTGATCAAGAGGTCACATACCTCCTGCGCATCTGCGAGATGTTCAGCCAGAAAGGCCTTGTAGTCATTCTCCTCGACAAAGTATGCCCAGCCTTTCAAAAGACTTGGGTCTGTTTGATCGCTCGACACATTGCATCTCTTCAACCGAAAGTTTGCATTGATGGCTAAAAATACTGCGTACAACCACCTAAAGACATGAGCCTCTCATTGTGATCAATTTCCACAATATCACAAACTGTTTTGCTTTCGTGACAGTTTGCCAACCATCAGGTAGATTCTTCCCTGGCTGCGGACATGCCAGACAGAGAACCATGCACTCACCCTGTGATGTACCATCTATGCCATTGGGATCATGACCATGTCCGGAACATTTCAACATCGTGAGATGCCACCATTTGTGAACCATCCGCATAAATGCATCATAACAATCCTAAGAGACATTGTAAGATACTTCGAGGGTGGTAGGCAAGTATAGACATACCTTTCGTTTCATCAGCCCTGTGTTATCTGTGAGATGCACAAGTGAATGATAAAATTCATAAGCAGAAGCCTTGGATTTGAAGGACAGGATTTGATAGTGGTGCAAAAGACGAAATGTTGCTGCTGTCCTCAGGTCCGTTGATGTCGCAGGGAACCACCCGTGGCGAAGGAGTTGTTTGACACATGTTTGGGATGTTTCACAACCGCAGAAGTCCAACCCAATTTCGTGTATTCTGTTCGTGTCTATCAGCACAAAGTTGTCATTGAAAGCCTGCTGTGGGAGGATGCATCGTTGACCAATAGGATGCCCGAGTTGAATGCAAAGGCCTAATGTCTTCAAGGAGGTAACCTTGAAGAACATGCCGTTCCACTCCTGCACATGAATCAATATATTTGCATTTTTGTCAATAATATCATGTACCTGTATGCAATGGGTGGGAGACCAGACATGATTTGCTAGTGTGCATGTAGCGCAGTACAGCTGCATGTCATCACAATCCCGACATCGGAACTGTCCAGGATCAGTGCAACAGCTGCCTGGACATGTGTTTTCAACATTTTCCCTGCGTCCGTCTAATCGAATGATTTCCGAAAGATAAGTATGGCATTCGCCAATCCAGATGAGCAGAGGATTATCCTGATCAGACAGTGAGCAAGGAATAATGACATGGGAGTGAAAGTGGACTTACACCAGCTGTGTGCTTGCGCTTTGGGGGCAAAGTTTCATCTTCCATGGACATTGAAGGACCATCAAATGCTGTAAAATCAAACTTGGTCCCTTCCTCAGGCAAGGAAGACTGGGATGTAGATGGAGGTGATGAATGAGTGATCAGATGCCGAGTAGACACCCACATGTTCCCATCTCTAAGGCCAGCAAATCTGGCAGAGGTGTGTACTGCATCTCGCGACTGCGAGGTAGAGGGTGGCACATATGAGTTTAGCTTTGGTCGTTTTCGTCTGTTGACCTGTCAGAATGTTGGGCCTGGGACACACTCGATTGTTTGAATACTGGTGGGAGCGACCATGGGACTCTAGGTAATATCTCACAGCGCTGATACCCAAGGGAACCTGTTACATCCAACAGCGCCGATATCCAAGGAGAGTGAACCTGAGAATCATCGAGTCACGTAAACTAACAGCACCAATATCCAAGGAGAGTGAACCTGAGAATCCTCGAGTCACGTGAATTTTCCTGAATAATCTTGATTCTAAGTACAATGCAGATCCTAAATAATACATAAGCTGTCTGAAAGCCAATATTCAAAACTACGACTCTTACCTCACTTGCAAGGTGCGTGCATCAACACCACATGATTGCTAACAGAATCCATTAACACTGTCCAGTCCAGATGGAGGAACACTGGGCCAAGGCTGAATTCCTATGCACAAAAATTCCTGAATATTGAAGGCATAAACCAGGATTCAAGGAAACTGACCTTTTCATTGATGACATACTCGAGGAGTATGATCAGATATGGCCATTGTATGAGGTCCTCTGGCCCGATTTTGACGTTGAAAAAGATACCCCAATCACACATTCAATGTGCACACAACTCTGTAAAGCACTTGAGAACTCCAGCTCAGCTGCAGACACTTACTTGCTGATCCGACTCAATGGTAGGGAATCAAGTGCTTCTTACTGTGGGAAACACACAAGATGGTCAAGCAAGAGTTACGAGAGACTGGTGTAGAGCCCGCAGATTATTGGACATATTGGGGGGTAGGACGTGCATCTGATTGGACGTACTGGGGGGTACAATATTGAGTATCTACAAATGTAATGATGTCAACCATAGTCGAGTGTTTGTTTACTTTTGTTTGTCATATTGAGAATGGCTTCTCTCATCCTCAAGCACAACACTTCAATATTAAGATTCTCCAGTCTCCAGCATCCTCGGCATGGATAAAAGGCGAGTATCTAACAATTTGCGAGTCATACATAATTGACTTGTATCCCAGTTCATCCAGACGACAACCATGTCCTCCACACATTCAGGGACTTCTGCTGGAAGTGAGGACACATTAGGTATGTTTGATGAGTCTATGTTCATCTTACAGTCTTGCAGTAGTAGTACTAATAACAACATCTCAAATTAGAGGCTCTCATGATATTTATATCAATGCTCAACTTGTCCTCTGCTGACCGCGCCAACCTAGCTAAGAACCTTCTCTCCAACAATTCAGACACCATGTCCCCAACCACCAGTGAATCTCCTACCAAAGCAAACTCTACCCTCACCATCTCTGCCCTCAGTGTCTCTTCTGCTGAAGCAAACTCCACCCCTACCGTCATTGTGGATGAAGCAGATGGATATGCTGAGATAGATGCTGCTCTGGCTATGGGTAGTGTCCTCAATGTACACAAGAGCACGTACTTTAATGTCCCCATGGATCCTAAAGACGGGGTCACCCTCTACTACATCACAAGGGGCCGAAAGCTTGGAGTATTCTCTGGATGGTAAGATTCTTCTTTATCCCTCAATTTTTATTCAAGTAATTCACTGCTGGACAGGAACAAGACTGGTCCTTGAGTCTCTGGTGTGCGTCGTGCCTTGTATGCTAAGGCAGACTCTGTGGAGGAAGGCATCGAGATTGTCAAGTCTGCGATTGAGGAAGGCACTGCTATTAGGCTATTATGATGTATTGTTCATGTATCTGCATAGCTACTACAAAACCGAGTCTTGTGATTTGAATGATTACTCTGATTGCCAAACGAGCTTGTCCTGGTAAAGAGCGTCATCGAGTACCTCCTGCCCTTGATCCATCAAACAAATGATCTCCTCTTCGGCCGCAACCCACAGCTGTGTCCTGCAAAGAAGTCGAGTGCATTCAATTTTGAGCTTGCCTGAGCAAGGTCCCTCTAGATCTGTCACTGAGCACATGAGTGCCTCAGCATCTTTGGCCAATGCTTGCACTTCTACTAATTCTTCCTCTAAATGAGGTCTGACTCTGTCCCACTCTATACTATCCACCTCCTGGAGTACTGCAATAACACACTCTTGACACCCTGTATTGGTGCAGCTGCCTGTATATGTACTAGCCCACAATGAATCCAGTGTCTCATAGGCAATTAATGTAGCCTGTAGAGTAACATGAGCGGATTGCACAAGCGGTGAATCTCTTTGAACATACCTCATGAGCCCCTTGATTTTTCTGCCATCTCCATTGAGACTTCATTCGTTCATGTCCTAAATGACTTGTGGGATGTTAGTTAAAGCATGATACCATTGTGGCAAACATCTTGTAGATGTAGTACTCACCGATAATAGTGGCGATCTTTTGACTGCTTGTGTGCATTCTGTCGCTCTGGTGAGGCCTTGCGTTTGCATCCCATAAGTGTGTAAAGACAGGCTAAGTTTCAAGTTACAGCTCACAGCCACTTCAGGATGATTTGGTGTCAAATGCTCCACTCCAGACCTTAAACTTCGGGACACTTTCAACCTTAAATTATCAGTAACACTTGTCTGTGAGCTTTGAATATATCAGACTTCTTTCTACTAGCCTACTAGGTGAGTCACTCTTTCTAATCCACCGGCAGGTAGACCTGTGACAATAAATATTACTGGCACTCATAGTTCAAGCATTTACAAGTCTCTAGTAGTGTGATCACACGTGGAGACTCTGGTTTTTGGAACCTATTACAGCAACTCAGACATGTCCCAAAATAAGCACAAATGCAACATGTTCGGCTTTGTTGCACTTCTCAGGTGTTGTGCTTCTTGCGAGTATTCTCCTGCCTGGTGGCCCTGGCTCAACTAATGTGTTGTTAGGTGCTGATCCTTTTCAGAAGTGCTTTGTTTGGAATTTTTGAGTGTCCTCCCCTCGTCTGCAGGGTTAGTTCTCTTGTCTTTACTCGCACTATGTCCATGTCACAAACCCAGGTACTCACATGCAACCAGCATGACATGCTTAAGACATCTCTGCCTCAGTTCAAACTTATTCACTTTGGCTCAGTGGAAGAGCAAGACAGATTTTGGGAGACCCTCTTTGCCCAATGGTTCACAACTTGGCCCAAACATGCAGTTCACTTTCCCAATATACCAGATGGTCAAGAGTTATCTGGCTCACAACAAGCATTGCTCAATCTTGCTGTTCAGCAATGCCAGTGTGTATGTTATTTATTCCTGCTCATCAACTTGTATTTATTTTTGTGAGGACACAGTGCATAAAATGTTTTATTCAAATGAACATTTTATACCAAGAGACGCACTTGGGAGTGTCTACCTTGAAAGACTTTTTTAATGTCAAGAAGCAGACAAAGTTTGATACATTTCTGGTCCATTTTGGTAACAACACTCATCAGAGTAGGCAGTGTTGATGAAATGACAGCAGCATATTGTATATTGTGTGGTGTATTCGCAAATCCTACTGGGCATAACCCTTGTATGTAGATATTGTTTTGAACAAATGCAGATCTTCTGGGATCAAATGTGATTGAAAATCTTACAACTGCGAAGCAAAAACCAGTGTTTTGGTCTACCTAGACGGGAATGACCGAGAAATATAGTGTATTTGAAGAACATGAACAAAGACAAAATTCCTTCCCTAACTTACTAGCTAAACATATTCCCCCTCCCCCTCCCCCTCCCCCACCCCCACTAACCATATATCACAATGCCTCAGAAATGGACCACCACGGAGCAAGAGGAATTCTTCGACTCCCATTTCGCGGAATTTTGCCTGTGTACCAAAGGAAAAAAATATGAAGAGTTCTTTAAAAAGGTTAATAGCCTATTTTTTGAAAAATGGCCAGAGCAAGTGGCTCTCTTCAGCAACTTACCAAATGATGATCCCTTAACGCCAGACCAAGGCAAAGTCTTGAAGGCTGCTTTGGAAGTTCGTAAAAAGGTCAGTGACTACACGTTTATAATACAAGACACGTACCAACTTGATATCAGCAACTGCCACATGGTTTCGGTGGCGAACGAACCCTGCCCATCTGGGCCGCACAAGTGGTGCCAAAGGAGTGCTGAAGTTCGACACTGTGTTGTCCGGTGGTATAGCACTTAAGGGAACCCTGCAGACACCGAGATTAAATGCGAGAATGTGGTCAATTGAGGACCAAAGCTGAATAAGCGCCGTGAGGTCACGTGTCAGATTTACTCAGAAGAAAGTAAAGAGGTCAAGAATAAGATTGAGAGGACGTATCGAAAGGCAAAGGCAAGGTATGTGAAAGCACACCTACACCAGAAGTCCAGGAAGTTACCAAAGATCGACGACACGACAAAGCTCAAGTACGTACTCTCCTTGATCGATAACTGTTGCTAAAACCAAAACAAAACTGTAGAGCCATCCGTGAGCTTGGCCCGATGCTTGATCGCATCCTCAAATACCTTGCATATGCCACTGGCGGGTGGAAGTTTTCGATTCTGATGGGGGAAAATGATCCTAGCACGGGGGAAGTGTCTGTATTCAAGTGAGTGTTGTCATGTGATCCATGATGAACAGTGCTTACTAATATTATGAACCAGTTATCATGTAGGGGAGCTCGAAAGTGGGGTGCAGTTTGATCAGCAGTATCCTAACTTTGATGTGATGCAGGGTGCATTCCTAGCCTTTGTCAAAGATGTTCTTGGTGTGTTGTGAGCTATTTTTCTAAACACACGTACTGACCTTTTTCTAGCATTTGAGGCAACACTACCCCAGGAGTCAAACAGCGAGGAAGATGAGGACAATGATGACATGTTGTCAGACTCATTGGATGACGACTCAGATGGGGAGCAGGCAGAGAGTAGTGCTGGGCATGGTGCAGTATGTTACATGGAGGGGGATCTCAAGGATCTCATACTAAACAATGCCCCTCTGGGTCGACTTAATACCGCAGGCCTGTATCAGATGACACCTCAGTCTGAGTCATCTGCCGAAAATGAGCTGGACGCAGCACTAACATCAAGTGATGCATTACTTGGTGCATCATTTGGTGCATCATCTGTTCATGCACCACTACCCTCGGTTGATGCATCACCTGGTCTTCAGGCCCCCGATCATTCCCACTCTACTTCATTCGACTTCAATTTGAGCAATGCCAACTCCAATTTGAGCAATACTGACCCCGCCGCATTCAATTACAATGCATTTAACACTGTCATCCGTGATCCAAATGTCGATATCAGCATCCTCGACACTCTGGACTTGCCTGGCTTCATTCCACCCCCCCTTGATCATGGTCAAGGACTTCCTATGTGTGGTGATGCTGATGCTGACCATCATGTGCCACCTGCGCAATACCCGGAAGTTTTCCTGCCTCTGGTTCCTCGTGCAGATCTCGAGGATACTGAGCCAACCAACGAAGAAGCACGGACTCGGTGTTTGCTCCAACCTGGAAACAAAACTCGGGGTGCAAAGCGCACGCGACATCCAGCAGCGCATGGTCCCTCATCATCAACGGATGAAACTCAGTCAGCCCCAGTGCCACCTCGCCGAGTGTGTAAACCCTTCAATGCAAGAGAACACGACAATGACATTGGTGCGCCAACAAAGTAAGTTGTTCCTTCCTGCACTTATATGACACTGATGTATCCTCAATTGTAGGAGAGCTTGACATACCTGATCAGTACATATTGTAGATAAATGACTTATGTATCTTGGTGCTGTTGCTTGATGGGTGTCATTGTTGGGCAATATAATTCGACTTGTTGAACTTTTTTGATTTCTGTATGCTGCGAACAACAGTAACATTAAGATATAATTGAACAAGTGGATGTCTCTCACTTATAACCTTCCTCCGCACTCCCTGTGAATGTCCCGCACACTATTTATGACAGTCAATTGAAGAGGGTTTGCAGGAAGTTGGACTTAGTGGCGAAATCTGACACCAGAAAACAAGATAAAAATGAATTCCGATGCACTGTCCATAGATCACCATCACAATTACATTATATCATATTAAATATCAATACAGAGTAACTCCAATGCCCTTCCTACCCACCAACCATTTTGCCAACACTTCCTTATCTGTCCAGCAATTGTGTTTGGCCACTAACCCTCGGATGTTTCCAGCCCCATGGATGGTGCAAGGGTCAGTAGGATGAGAGAAGGGAATACCAAGGTCGGTTCGACCACTATGAGGGCCAAGGGCATTGGACATGGGGGCATAGATGTGAGCGCCAGGATCAAGAGCATACAACTGCCCGAATGGGCAATTCTTACCACTGTATTGGTTTTGAGGGAGGGAGAGTAGAGGAAGGCGCAGTGGTAGCATGCAATGCCTGTTGTTGCTGCAGGGACATCAGTATTAGGGTAGTGATGTGTAGAGGAAGAATGCACTACACGCTCCCTTCCCAGCTGCTTTGTTTTTGAGAATTTGACGGGGCACATTGGGACACACAGCAAACTAAAAGAATAATCGTCAATATTGTGATACACAATTACCAATTCACAGCAACAGAAACAACTCACCGGGAAATGAAATATGTCTGGATTCGATCGTCTGAACAGCTATTGAGTCGAAAATCGATGGAAGATGGTGATTTGGCACTGTTGATATTGTGGCTGCTTGTGAACAACCCCAAATATCTGAAATTCTGCTCCACAAGGAAAAAAGCCAGTAATGCCGACCCTACTGAGGTGATTTGGAAAGGCAAGAAGCCTGCCAAATAGAATTTAAATAGCCGGATTGTAAAGTGAGACCTGGATGTAGCATAGGTAAGCAAGGTACCAAGGGGGTAGAGGCCTGGATGTAGTGTAGGTAAGCAAGGTACCAAGGGGTAGAGCCTGGATGTAATGTAGGTAAGAAAGGTACACAGTACAGAAGCAAGCAGTGCAGGCACGTACACTGGTGAGTGGACAGATCAGATCCCAGTTAAGCGCGGGGAGAGCATGCATAAGTAATGCAAAGTGATGCATCACTTATGCATCACCTTCCCAACTAGGATGTGACTGTGCCCTAGCAAGGTTGATGCATGACAACAATCTGCTAGTTAGCCTTCTTTAATGCACAATAATGACAGTATAGCCTGATCATACAAGGTTGAAGGCCTAGAGATGCCATGAAACTCTGTAGTACACACACTTATTATTGCACCAGTCACGTGTCATGTGAAACCCTTGACCTCCTTTTGCTTTTACCTTTGGCAAAAGGAACATGAAGGCACCTGCACACAGGATAGATTGTCCTCCACCCATTCGAGATCTATAACCAAGCTGCTAGCTACAATATCTTGATTGTCCTGACAGCCATCACGTCCTGAGTAAGGCCAAGTCGTTGACTTGTGCAATGATGGCATGATCTGACACAATTCTCTTGTATTCTCTGCCATGCTGCTGCACTAGCAAAAATGCGCCAAAAGGCTGTCCAAGGCAAATGATCAATCACAATGCTTGCTCGTTTGATTCTAAATTAACCAGCTCCTGTGCTTCAAGGGACCTGTCAAGTGAATCCTGTAATGGAGACCCAGGTGCAGACCAATAATATCCCTCACTCTGCATGTTGTCTTCAATGTCAGGCAGCCCTGCCAAGCCAGACAGTTCCACAAAATCAGGCAGCTCAAGGAGATCACAATCCCACAGATGGACAAGCAAGAATGTCTCCTGCCAAATGTCCACAAGTATGGTATCAATTCCTCTGTAGTGATTAGCAGGTCATGAAGACCATCTGCCTTGATTTCATATGTGGCATGTGAATCTTGATCTTGAGTATGACTCTGTCTCACTGCCATGACATGAAATGATATGCAAGGCAGATGCAGTCTGCAGTTTGTGAAATGAGGAGTGCTCATGTGGTCGAGCAGGGTATAAAGCTTCGAAGCTGATTCCATGGCCTTGGTGTTTTGCAGCAAGGAGACCAAAGTTTGAATCTCATCTTCAGACAGAGATGGCAGGGTGCACAGCGGAGCTGTGTATGAAGTGATGTTGGCTGGTAAACAGCTATTGAACTCGGATGATTCTCCAACCCAGTCCAGGGCACTGATGTCCCCCAACTGAGCTACGACCTCCTGCAAGAGCCTCCCAAGCACCTTTTGCTTCTTCTCACCATAGATAACAGGTAGGTTGATGCCGAAGATACCAAACAATGAGTATGCGATATCCTCCTGCCACGTGGTGACACGCTTTGACGCCCATTGGAGCTTCTCTCGGGCACCCCTCATGCCTGGACGGAAGGCCACGAGGGCCCTTGCATCTATGCCCGTTGCGTCTCCCATCTCTTGCATGATTGCAATGGAATCCTTGTGATTGGGAGAGTGATCATCCAGGTATAGACTCCAATCCCTCTGATAAAAGAGCACAATGTTAGGGGCCAGGAACTCTTGAACTGTCCATCCGCGCGTGTTCCAGGCGCTCCCTGCCAGTGCGCCAGGGATCGACGAAGGCGGAACATCCGACAGGTAGATGATGGTAAGCGCTGAGTGGTGATACCAGATAAACATGGAGTTGACCGATTGTTGCAGCTCGACATTGTTAGTCTGGTCGATGCAACACGTGTCAATCCATGCCCAATGATGCCCCATATCACGAGTAGTTATACAGAATGATTGCACCTTCGCGATGCCGCCAACGGGATTCAAGTCATACACGATCGTGTCCTGAATGTCATGCAGCAGTGGCTCCTTCCCTTCCCACCTATGAGACAGCATGACCCAATGGAAGTACTCCACCACCTCATTTATTCACTCCACTTGAATGCCTCCATGCTTCATCATGGATGACAAAAGCTCTTTATACTCCATGCTTGATGTGAAGGCATTGATCTGCACCTGCTGACCACATAAGCGCCCAGTAGAGGTGTTGAATAGACGATTCGGAGCGTTGTCGAGTTGAGCATGGATTATCTGTTGGACAACACCTTCTGCTTCGGATAGAGAGATATACTGCTGGCACAGCACTGGAGAAGGAGGGGGTCAAGTATCTTCACTCATGTGTTATTCGTGCCTTACCTCGTACTTGTGTGTCAGGAGTATTGTCCAACTTGGACAGCATGAGCTGGAAGGCATCGATAGCTTCGTCATAGTGTCGTGCACCGTGAAGTGCTGCATGCTTCAACTGGTATCCAATCAGGCTATAATGTCATTATTGCACAAGAATATGCCAATTAGCAGAGTTTTTTAATGCAACAGTGATGCTAGAGGCTGTATGCATTAGCCACCGTCTTGATATGGAATGTGATGCACTATCGATACATCACTTTGGTGTGTGATGCATTACTTTGTACGACCCTTTTGGGCTCACCGTGCCTTATCATTTGACTGTACCTTGCTTCCTTTTGATGTACCTTGCTTACCTCCACCTCTATTTGGCTCCTTACCAGGGGCCTGGCTTTGGCCAGCTACTCAGCATTGTTCCAGTAGGCCTCTTGCTATTCCAGTACACTACCCAGTTACTACTTATTTTATTTTGGTAAGCAGCTTGCCGTCAAACCAAAGCTAAATGCATGATGTCAGTCTTGCACTTTTCATTCACCAAGTCCACAGCACCTCATGATTAGTCATGATTGATCCCTCATTCATGAAGTCCCTCATGACTCGGAACGTAAATTCCAACTCCTTGAGGGCAAGTATTAAGTCAAGGTTGGTGGCGAAAGGATAAGGATCAAAAGCGGAAGGATCGGCATTTTCTAAGAGAGGATCATATGGGATATCGGAATAATTGTTCCCAAGTGGCTGTGGTGCATTGGTGATAGCTGATGCATCAGTGATGCATGGAGATGTATTAGTGGCAAGTGATGTGCCCATGTCAGCAATGGGTGGAGATGCATTAGTGGCAAGTGATGCATCCATGTCAGTGATGGGTGGAGATGCATTAGTGATAGGTGATGCATCAGGCATGGCTAGAGATGCATTAGTGATGATCCCAGTGCCCAGTATATTATCAGTAGTGTCCTGAAGCAAATAGATCAGTTGCACGAGTATTAACCATCACCAATGCATCACATACCCCATCTGTCATATCCAGTGCTCCAGATCCAGATTCCAGATCTCTCATTAATCTCTGGACTAATCCTTTCCTGTTCTCATCTCCATTTGGACTTCCCCTATTTCCAGTTTCCGGTCTTATGTATATCCAACTTATTATATTCCATTCTCCCCTTTTCATCTCCGGCTCCATAATGTTATAATCTATTCCACTTACTAATACGTTCTCTCCATTCCTCCGTACATAGCCCTGCACTGCACTGACTGTTTTCGATTAGGATATCTACAGTATATAAACCCTTGTAAAATCTTGCTACTTCCTCAGTTCAAATATTAACTTAGTTCCTGCCCATTCTGTCTTCAGGACTTTGGTCCATCTTGGTCCTATTCTTCCTCAGGCCTAGGGATTGATTCCCTAGGCCGGAGTTTTGCTTCCCCAGCACTTACTCTCTCTCCACTCAAAAACTAACTCTTGTCAAACTCCGTCTCTACCTTCGGTAGTCCAACTCTGTTGGTTTCTACTCCGGACCTTGTCCATAGTAGCCCTTAACTATTATTCCATAAACCCTGGAGCTATGTGCATAGTAGTTCCATTCCTTCTATGTGAATCTCTGCTCTGCTCTGCCTACCTCATTCTCTGCTCCACCCTGCCTATCTCATTCTCTGCTCCTCTCTGCCCACCTATCTTAATCTCCGCTCCGCTCCCCTTGTCCTAATCTCTGCTCTGCTCCTCTTGTCCTAATCTCTGCTCTGCTCCTCCTAGTCTATTCAGCCTGGACTTTGTTCCTTGCAGTCCCTTCTCTGTTGGTCTCTATTCAGGACTTGTGTGGAATAGTCCATACACTTCTCCCTACTAAGTGGATGAAGCTCCGCCGGAGTTTCCCACGCTGTTCCGGAAGTCCCGCCTGTACTCCATCAGAACAACCTACCTCAGAAGTCCTCTGGACTTCATTGTTTTCCCACTGTACTTCCTCTGACGTTAAGGGCACGAGCTGAGGCCAAGCCCCTCTGAATTAGTCCCCCTTGAGCATGACCTTAACACCATTGGTGAGAAAACCATCAGAATGAATCGTGTATAAGTCTGAATCCTGCCAAGAACTTTCAGGCTCGCCTCCATCACTATCATCCTCTGAGCTTGAGGAACTATCATCATCACCTTTGACATCTGAATCACTTTCGTTATCTGCCTCCTGCAGCAACATTGATTCAAATGCTACATGAACTTGGTGAGCATAGGCAGTAGAGCAACAAATGAAAATACATACCGACAGCATCCTTGACAAAACTCAGGAAAGTGCTTTGCATTGAATCGAAATCACCAAATGCTTGGTCAAACTGTGTGCCACTCTCCAATTCCCCAACATGGTAACTTGGTAAAAAGTAATGTCAGTGCTGTGACTCGTTGGTTCTTGTTATTATCACTTACTTGAAGACAGACACTTCACCTGTGCTTGGATCATGCCCTCCCATCAAAACAGAGAACTTCCACCCGCCAGTTATATGTCCAAGATACTGGAGGATGCAGTCCAACATGGGCCCCAGTTCATGAATTGCCCTAGTTCATCCATTGAGAGTCATGTAGTGACACACCCAAAAGGTATGCACTTTATTTTGGTGGTATTGTCAACTTTTGGTGACTTCCCCATTTTCAAGTTCCTGTGAGCCTTTGCATACCTCTCCTTGCTTTTGGCATACTTCTTCTCAATTTTTGCCTTGACTTCTTCACTCTCCTTCGCATACATCTGACGTACGACATCACGGCGCTTGTTCAATTTTGGACCTCGCTCAGTAACACTCTGTGCTCAAATGACCTTGTCTGCAACATGCTTGATCTTCTTACTGTAGAACTTGTTCAAGTAGATGTCCATTTTCTGAGGAGCTTGAGTGCCTTTCATTTCGACGCCACCAGCTAACACAGTGTCGAATTTGAGCACCCCCCCTAATGCTGCTTGTGCGGCCCAGGCATGATGGGTTGGTTTGC
>MU179360.1:95669-108835 GCA_016767475.1 Suillus weaverae | reverse complement strand
ACTCCCGCTAACCACTTTCTTCCCGTCCGGAGACAACGCTATACTCCACACTGTACTTTCTCCGTCCTTCCAGTCGTCTCCTATCTGTTTCCCGCTCTTCAAGTTCCATACCTGCAGTGAGCCGTCCGCTGAGTAAGTCATTATCCGCTGTCCGCCTGGCAGATGTATGGCACCGTAGACATGACTGGTGTGTCCCTCAAATTTCTGGCGGGGCGTTATCTCCGATGTCTTTGGCGTCACAACGATGGGTGAAGACATGGTCAACTACCACGCGCAGCTCGTTTCAGCTTTCACATACAATGTCCACAATGATCACTTACGACAATTATCAGGTCTTGACACCAAGACACAATGGGGGTATTGGTTAACAGTGCACTGGAAGTTTGAGCTGGTACGTTCCCACCATACAGCATATATGCTGTGCGACTGAAGCGCCCATGCCTCATTTCTGATCACGAGTTGCATTCCAGTCACAGTCTTCATTCTACAACGGACTGACCACACACCCTCCATGTGTTCCGCGACCACCTTACCTGATACAACTTCACTCCGCTGGTCTTAAACTGTCTCAACCCACCCCACTGCTCCCGAAGATCCAGAGGCCTGAAGATAATGTCACCCTCATGATGCGATTCCCTGGAGCTCCGAAAAGTGATCTTTAGTTGCATCACAACAAGGGTAGGCCCCGGCATGTAACGTCCTACATTTTATTCATTGTTGTTACAGGCACGGCCGTCCACTTATGACTTCCAATATATGTGCATCTGAAATACAACATCAACGCCATCAAGGAATACGTTATAAACGCTTACGACCCCAGTCTTATCATCCGTTCTTTCTATATCAACAAACCTGGTGCTGAGCTCGATGACCTCAAAGGTGGCGGAGATTCGTCCCCAAATTATGACGAAAGACTCAAGGTCACCCCCACTGTTGCAAGCCTATTTTCAGCAAGTTTCTCTCTCTGCACGCCGAGATCGATCACTTTCAGTTTGGAGTCTAATTCATGTTGGGACCAAGATTGATCATACGCTGTACGGAGCAGATCGTTTTGTTGGTCGAGTATTGGTTACGCACCCAAAGGTCTACATCGGCGGTACGCATCCTCCCTTTTCGCATGCTGGCGTGTTCTAAAGAGGATTCAGAGCTTGAAATCAGTTTGTTCTTCCTACACCGTTTGTGGGCGTTTGTACAGAGGACAAGAAACGAACAAAAGTGTCGAAACTTGCGAGAACGGGCTCCTACTCATTGGAATTGGTTCAGCATTGAGTATTCAATTTGAGCGTGGAACACGGTCTCGCGAAGATCCAATCGACTTCATCCGCATGCACTGAAATTGGGTAGAAAGTCGCCCTTTCGAGACGTATCGAGAAGCATTTGTGGCTTGTAGGCAAGCGTTTCTTATCTGAAAGTTAGGGAAGTGTCAACGTTGTTGGAGTTAGACCGCTTCGCTACCCATGTTCTTGCACCTAATGTGATCGGAGCTAATCATCTGTATCATTCCAAATGCAACTGTTTCAAGCGCACTGCACATCTTTATTGGGAAGAACTCGCGACGGTCACCACCCCTTTTCAGCGATCCCTTATGACTTACTTTGACGCTGTCTACATGCATATCGTTTCAATCCTCTGTCTCGAACAGACTCACGGCGTTTTTGCCCACAGGCTTTCTGTCGCCACACACTTTGCAGCCTCAAAGGACGGCCTTGCACTGTTCGAATACTGAAATTCTACAGTACGCGGATGGTCGACTGGTCAGCGCTCAGCAATGAGCATGCTCTAAGCTAAATTCTTTCTCTCTGTCTTGAACATGGACCCCGCTCTTCATTTCACTGCATCGTCGATCTTGAGAATGACACTCCATAATAGTGCGCCTTTACCTTCCCGTCTCTGTTTTTGCTTTTGGAATCGTATATAGTACTTCTACGACGTTGCGACAGGTGATCAAGCACCTCCCAAGTACTTCGTAATGTGATTTGAAGGCGAATGACTCATATATGAAAATCGTTTAAATCTTAAACGAATGTCCTTTGCACGGTACAACACCATGATGGGATCCAGCAGACAGACGACGACACTTGGATCTGAAAAACCGCTGAAATGAACGCTTAACTTACTAAAAAGTACTAGTAACGAGGGTGATGTCCGCGTCAGCTCGCTCAGATTGATAGTAAATGCAGGTAAATATTGGCGCCAGGCAAGTACCAAGACGCACGAGTAAAAAAGAATAACAAAACACAAATCATCAAAAAGGGTTCTGGGATGCCCGGAGGGCCGTTGTATGATTTCTAGTATGGGGGAGATTGTCCCCTAGGCGTTGCCTAGGCGCCAGAATTGGCGCTTGGCCGGATTAGGATACGAGGTTTATTCGCGCAGAGTTTTTGTTGGAAGGTCAGTGGAAGCCATGCTCAGTGCAATCGCGGTACGAAGGGCAGCACAAGCCGCCTTGGAGTCATCTCAGCCTTCCAGCTCTGAGCAGCCCTCACCGCTGCCGACACCTTCCACGCCATCCCCAAATCCCATTTCCGAGCCAAAGCGTAACTCAAATCCTCCCTCGAAACGCAAATCTAGTTCTGTCAATGGAAAGTCATCGCGGAATAGCAAGAAAACAAAAATAGTTCCAGGGCGAGCGCCGGCCAACGCTCGGTATTTCGAGTCGAAGAACACGGTTGAGGGAGGAGAGGATGTAATTATGTTGGGATCGAGCTCGGATTCAGAGTCAGATGTTCAAGTGAAGCAAGTCTTGGATTCATCTGACGACTCAGAAGCTGAGGAAGCACAGAATCCACTTGTTTCCATTGAATTGCCATTATATCCCCAGCCTTCGACATCTGAGCCTTTTCAACTGTCCACGTTCAGACCCACTCCTGATCTTAACGTTTACGAGCTCTCTACCGATGAAGCCAGTGCCATGGGCTTGCAAAACGCGACCTCGGTGCTTTCCATCGACCGGGAGGAGACACTCGCGCTTCTAGGATCATACGCTCTCACTGTTTTGAAGGGGTCTGTTTCCATCCTCGGTATAACGTTGTCCCCCTCAAAAGTAGCTCACCATGTGTTCGCCCCTCGTTCTGCTCCGATTCCCATCTTACGATGCGCCTCGTCGGACGTACATGCCGACTTGAATACATATTTTTTTCCTCCTCGCATCGGAAATAACCACGGTGGAGCTGTAGTGGCGATTCAATCGCTCGATACAGGCGTGGAAGGTCTCGGACGTGTGTGTCGCGTCTTTGATGGAGTTTTTGAACCTTCGCGTTGGCAGCGGAGCTCGGCAGAGGTTATACGGCCTGGCGTGAGCTTGGTACGTGTGCTGTTCTTGAATGTATGCAAAGTTCATTTGTCCTGTCATACAGGTCACGCACAGCACCAGGGACATGCTGCCGTTCGTACTGCCAGAATCATGGAGTACTGCCCTGAGCGTTGCAGAGATGTCGCCATCTTCAGCGGATCCCATACCACTCTCGGTGTATGTTGTCAAGGGCCCGAAAAAGTCTGGAAAGAGCACATTTGCTCGGACGCTCTTGAACCGACTTCTGGCGAGGTATGTTTGGAATTCAACATAGATAAATACTGACGGTACTTTATAGATTTCAGCGCGTTGCATATCTCGAATGTGACGTGGGGCAATCCGAATTTACACCTGGGGGGTTGGTTGCCCTAAACGTCGTCGATAACCCGGTATTTGGTGAGCAATCACTACATCAACCTAGTAGAGAGCCCTTGAAATATCTTTGCATCTTAGGCCCACCTTTTACGCATCCTAGTCTTCCATACCGAGCGCACTATGTTGGAGCAACTTCACCACGGTGCAGTCCGGCACACTATCTTGCGGCCGTTCAAGCGCTACTCGAAACATTCAAGCTCGAGGTTCAAACTTCCATGCCTGATGACGAGTCGATTGATACGCGAGTGACCGACGTTACTCCCCTGGTAGTCAATACAATGGGGTGGACGAAGGGTCTTGGTGCTGACTTGAATGCCAAGATCGAGGAACTTGTCGAGCCTACTCATGTATTTGAGATCATCGGTACAGAAGAGAAAGGTTGGCCGACTGCTCCATCAGCCTATGACACTCTTTACAACCAGCCTGCGCCGAGCAAGGCGTTCCAGTATACCCTCGAAGCAATATCACCAAATTTAACGAACACGCATTTTAATGCCGTCGACCAGCGCAACTTAAACATCTTGTCTTATTTCCATGCTATCTTTCCACCTATTGCATCGGCATCATTTCCGTCTCTATCCGCTCCAATTCGTCAAATGACAGCAACCAAATGGGAGACCTCCCATCCTCTCTGTGCCCGGTATCCGTATGAGGTAGACTGGAGTCAGGCATTTGACCAGATCATCCTGATCGGTGCAGGATACGAGGACGTGATTTCCTCGGAGATCTCCAACGTCTTAAACGGTGCGATCGTTGGTCTTGTTGAATGCGAGCCTGGAACCGAAGATCCAGTGTATCCGGACCCCTCTGGCGCTCGGGAATTGCCATACGCACAAGCCAGGCATCCACCCGTGCCCTCAACCTCCACTTGTCATGGCGTAGCCCTCATTCGTGCCATCTCGCCTAGTTCATCGCACATGCATATCCTCACTCCGATTCCGCCCGCTATCCTTGCGCGTTGTCGGGTGATCGTCAAGGGCGAGCTGGAACTGCCTATCTGGGGAATGCTCGATTTCACGGACGCGAATGACGGGGTTGCGGGTGCAGAGAAGGGCCGTGTGCCATATTTGCAATGGGGCAAGAGTGAAGGTTTGGGTGGCGAGCGTAGGAGGGTGAGGAGAAATCTCATGCGAAAAGCCCAAATGTGAGGTAAACAAATAAAAAGTACACTACGTCTATCAGATACAACCTCTGACAGCAATTGCCGTCGCGTCAAAAGTACATCATTCAAACACGATAACTATATCTGGACCTTTGTTGTCCAGCCATTGCTTCCAAAGTTTGCTGTATTTTGGCGACCACGGCCGGCGTAACACTTGCTCGTCTGGTAGAAGGCGCGCAATCCGCTGCATTTCTCTCAGATCTCTGTGAGAGTGATACTTCATGCGTACAGCTGCTTGGGCAAGAGTCGGGTGATGCTTCGATCCCAAACAGCAAGCAGGCATCACTTCTTCTGAGCAGCAATGTCAGATGAAGGACTTACCGATCCCCGAAATACCATCCTATGCCACTTGCAAAACGTTTTGGCTGATATGGAAAACCCACTGCTTCCTTCGTCGGGGTGTCGTATATCGCGGTATTGAGGCAGAAGGCGTGGGGTATAGTACGTCACGAGAGGTATCACAGACGTTTCATGCGGCGGTCGGCGAGCACTAGACTGTGCAAGGTGGCGTCGGTAACGAGCAGCAATGCACCAATATTTCGCTTCCGCTTCTAGTGTGGGGAATGTTGCGCATCGTGAACGTGCGGGGAATGGAAATAAGAGGCGGACACGAAGACAAGTAGAGGAGAGTGCGTGATAGAGTCTTTGGAAAAGACTGTCCACGAGGGTCCTGTTTGAGCCTTCTTGGAGTAGGCGCTTCCAAAGGTGAGTTGCGCAGAGAGATCGTACCACCCATGTGGGATCGACGAGTGGGAGGCTCGTTATTAGCAAGAAAGTAACGATGGCCGGTGGCTTGGAGGATATGATGCTCTGCGCCTCGGTCAGGCTTAAGTTCGTGACAAGTAGATCTGGAACTCACCTGCAACTGCATTTTACGAGTCTCCTCGAGTCAACGATGATTGGGTTACAGTTCAGATGCTGCTTAATTAGCCTTAGTCTTTAGAGCCTATGACTTCGGGGCTGCCTTGCAAGCGTTATACGTCAGTTTTGATGGTAATAACACTTACGAGACCGTCCGAATTCCCTGAGCCCATCCGCTTTGACCATCTAACCTCATGGTGGGCCGCGAGGCATAGTGGCTGGGCAGCACTATTTGTAGGACGAATGATCACTATGCCATATTCATACAAAAGCAGGTCTGTTTCACAACAAGAATGCCATTTTGTACCGTTGCCATATACAGGCCACTTTAAGGCCAAGACGTTCAATGTTTGACTGCGGGCAGACTCCAGACCAGCCAGCAAGGTGTAGAGAGCAAGCGTGTTAACACTTAAGAGGGTGAGGTTGATGTCACCGTGAAATTTTATGATGACCGTGACGTCGCACCTCGAGGTCAATGTTAGGGTGAACATTTAGTTTTACATAACTGATCAAGGTCTTGCTGAGGTTAGTATACTATAGCTACTTTAACCGATTATTGTTCTCGAGTTGACGGCTTTCAAGTTGCATGCACCGTAACCCAGCCTTACTTGTACTCACAGCATCTCATATTTGTACACTTTCACGCCTTGATGCATCAATGAACAGAAGGAACGGACACCCCGGATGCTATTCTGATTCAAGTAAAAACATCACGTAATGGGCTTACGTTGTGTTCCAAGTTGGTATTGCAACCTCAGTGAATTTCTCGCATTCTCTGCAACGATACTCTGGCAGGATTTCATATGGCCACTGATTTCTGGGCCAGTTCGCACTAGTGAGGAGGATCAAAGTCACACGAGGAATAAGAGGCTTATGGTGGGTATCACAGCAAACGATGGATAGTGGATCGGGGTACCTTGAAGGAGTCTCGTTCAGATGACCTACAATACGTGGACGATCCAGAGCACCTCGATTTCTTCGCAATTTTCTTTGCCAATGGTGAGTCTAATATACCTGCGGAATGCGGAATGACATTTGATCAACCCTTCTAGTCATAACGAAACTAGGAAAAAAGCTCAACTTCAGGCAGCGCGTCATCGCAACAGCCATTGTATTTTTTCGAAGATTTTACATCAAAAATTCGTACTGCGAAACCGACCCATTTATTGTCATCGCAGCATGCTGTTACGTGGCTGGGAAGGCAGAGGAGTCGCCCGTGCACATCAAGAATATGGTAGCAGAGGCTCGCCTTTTCTTCAGCCGTATGTTTCACCACCAAGTTCAATTGTTTGAGTCTTGATATCAAGTTGCATAGAGCAGCCATATGGCGTGAAATATTTTCCTTCTGATAATTCCAAACTCGCCGAGATGGAGTTCTACCTCGTTGCGGACCTCGAATGTGATCTCACTGTTTTCCATCCATATCGCACGTTGCTGTCTATCTGCAAGAAGGAGAGCTCAAACGACTTGCAGACGGAAGCTGGTGAAGTGGGAGTGGGAGTAGACGACGGGCCACGGTATTGGGGAAGTGGAGATGGGCAACTCGAGTTGCCAGATGATGCGTTCCAGCTAGCTTGGTGAGCGGATTTGTAGGAGGAGTGTCTCATAACTGATTTTAATTGTAGGTCTATCGTCAACGATACATATCGCTCAGATCTCTGCTTGCTTTATCCTCCCCATCTACTTGCCATTACGGCGCTCTATCTCGCCGTGGTTTTACATGGGCCAACTAGAGAGCTCCTGCAACAGCAGTCTCATTCAGTTGAAGCGACACCAGTCCACAGTTCCCCGAGAAGGTCGTCGCGGCAAAGTTCTAGTACATCATTGGGTCACGCAAAGAAACCCTCACAGGACTTTGTTGCTTTCTTTGCTGATCTTAACATTTCAATGCCATTGGTCGCCACTATTGCACAAGAAATTATTTCACTGTACACACTCTGGGAACGGTACCTTGAAGATTCCGATCTCGTTGATTCTGCAAGGGGTACATTTTACGGACATGCGTCGGCGCAGACACAATCGGGAGGGAGCCATAGCGGGGTATCTACGCCCGTGGAAAGCGTGGACGATGTACAGAAGCCGCATGGTGCTACGCCGACCTTCTTGCTGCAGGTCTTGACAAGGATGAGGGAGAACAGGCTGTCAGATATGGCGCAGGCGTCTTCTGGGAGGCCTGTTGCGGTGAATAAGATGTTAGAGCGGACCCAGGCTGCTGGATGATCATCTTGATTCTTCATGTACATCGCTACGTATATATGTACTACGTTTTGTATTCCACCTGATTAGCTAGCACGAAACCCCATCAAGCTTCAAGCCCAGTGAAAATCGACGAGAACGAGGCAGATATATGAAGACAAATGAGGTTATCTATGAGTATCTTCAAACCTGTGGGGTCTTGTGATCGACATGTGCTGCGAAGCACCGGCCCGGGATCTCGAAAACTCTGCACTGGGCACTGCTCGCACTTTATGTGATAGGGTCTAGTAATTTTATAATTCTCAAGGTACATTATCACTGCCAGTCATTATCGAAGAAACACTATCTTCTCCTTCGGACTTGAAGCGACCCATGCGACTTCATGAATGACGCCCAACCCAACACGTTCCACCAAGCCCTCATTCTGACTACGAATTGCCATCACGTGTAGCATGCATCCAGGGTAAAATGCGCAACTCTCTTCGTGCATATCGGCACGTGAAAGGACAATGAACTCGAGAGAAATCGGCAGGGCATGATCTACTGGCAGGATGACAGTGCCCGCCCAGGTGGGAGGGGAAGAGGCGGGGGAAAGAATATCGAAGACATTGTGGCATACACGTGCACGTGTTTCTTCTCCACCTCGAGCTCGGCTTGCGATGTCAAAGTGGCTGGAAGTTGTACGGAAAATGAGGGTGCCTGGTTCTAGCGGTCGATGAATGTCTAGAATCAGCTCCGTTGGCTCTAAGATACCTGATGGAGGAAGATACGGGGACTTGCGTATCACGGGCGAAACAATCGGGAGCTTCTCCCGGGGAACATCAAGCCGCACTGGAGCACTGCTATGGTCCACAATGTACCAAGGATCAACAAATGTTTCTACCACAGAAGTTGCGGAAGCGATGTTGTCGATATGCTTATACCGACCCTCCGTCATATAGTCAATAGCGCCGCGCCACGCAGCCCATGTCCAAGATGGCAAAGGTGGACTGTTTCCATCAGGGAGCGAACGACGAGTGTGAGGTATGTGTGGATCATGCTGCCAGAGAAGCGCGCGATGCAAATCGGTCAATATCATTCCATACTGAAAGGCTCTGGCGGGGTCACCGAGCCCAACGCCCACCGCCAAAGCATTTGTTACGCCAGTGAAAGCATCAACAATGTCTGATTCTATGGTGAGATTGCGCCGTGTACACCGCTCAACAGCGTGTTTGTAATGACCAAAGCAGTATGATCGAAGCATGTCTCCAATCACGAAGGGGTCTGCTCGGGGCCGAAAATATCCTCCACTTGACTCCCGGAGAAAGTTGGAGATTTTGTGGCGCATGCTCTCGGCGATAATGTCTTCGCAGAAGACACTACGTCGACACTCAAAGTAGACTTGCTGCTCAGTGAAGTATATCCTTCGGCGGGAGAGCACCTGCTCTTGATATGTCCAACAACGCGTATTCCATGTGGACAGAGCGAGAGCTTCGTCAAGTCTTGGAAGAGCCGCATAGAGATGAAGTCCTTGAACAACCTCGATATGCTGTTGTAGTGTTCTAGTTCGTGGACGGTATCCTGGGAGAGGGTGTCGAGCCGTCGTGCCGCCAGCAGCAATTATTGTGAGATAAGACAGGCCATAGACCAAATCCATGGTGTGTATCTGAGAGAACTTGTCCTGCGAATCATCTTGAATGATGCATAGAGCGTCGATCCATATGTAACGTTCACCAAGATGTCGAACGAATAGAATAGAATCAGTGATGGTCTCGGGGAGGTTTGCTGTGTTCAATCCGCCAGGGGTGGAGCGCTCGACTATATTATCCTTCGTCGTCCAATACTCTGCGCCGATGCCTCCCCATACATAACTGAGGGCGACATAACGACAGCCAGAAGGTGCAGGAATCACAGCCATCGATACTACATCCACCACTCTCACAAACCGCGGCAGCTTCCTGTCGACGTTGTCTGTTGCCCAAATATTTCCACATTCATATCTATGGCTCGCTTGGCACAGCTTAATCCATTTCTTCACTAGACCGACATCCACAGTGTTCTTCACCCTCCGACCGTCAAAATCGGTCGGTCTCCCAAACTTGAATGCGTCTTCTTGCATGAGGTGAATGCTTAGCGAACGAAGGCCCTTTACATGAACGTTGAGGTGGTAGCAGGAGAATCTTTTAGAGATGGGAAAGTAGGTCCAAAGAACACCAGATTTCCTCGAGGAAAGTTTACATTCAATCCCTGAGCGATCGACGTGGGGGAATTCGTCCAACATCCGAGTTTGACGAACATGAAAGGATATGAGGCGGCAGAAATTGCATTGGTAAGATTTTTCTAAAATGGATGAGAGTGAACCGAGCGGGATTTCCTGATCCCTCTCTGGGATACCATCACGAAAGAACTGATACAGATCCAGATGTGCACAGATGGAACAGAGTAACGTGTCGTTGTCTAAGGTGGGAGTGTGGTCTCTCTGTTCGTCGTCTTCAATCAGTCCATTGTGCTGGGTAAAGCAAGGATGACATTGAATTCTTCACCTGAAGATCAGTTCGTATATGATCTGGATTTAGGGGAGGTGTGGATTCAGAGGTCCCTCCGGATGCGACATATGCTTTGAGTTTGCATGAGCGGACGATGAATAGCCAAAGAATGCAAACTCCAAGAGCAACTAATACCCCTCCGATAATTCCACCAAGGGCCAACCCATGTGTAGAGATCGGACTGAGTATCACAAGTACACCAGTGGATAGTCTTGCAAGCTGTTCACGGCCACCTGAGAATTACTTGAATACGCGACGATGAAAGGCCAGAAGCCATCCAGGCAATACTCACGTGGCTGTGTCGCACTATTGAAGGGAGGAATCATATGAATTGCGGAATTCGCCAGGAGGACTCACTAGCCTAGTAAGTGACTCTGAGGAAAGTAATTGTGGGCGCTAAACCTGTGGTTCCTGTGAACTCTCTTTTACTCTCATCGGTTGAGGACACATAAATCCATGACCCGGATTTCGAGAGAGACTGCCCAATAGTGGAGACAGCAGCTCGCCCGCCTTTGCACCCCAGATCTTGACACCGTCGTTGAGTCCTCCAGTTGCAATTTTTGATGAGTCGGGCGAGTACTTTATCACCCACATTAATTTCCAGGACAGCTTTGCCGCTCTTGACATCCTGTTGCAGGATCCATCTGCACTCCAGCACAGCGACAATATGCTGTCAGTGTATCCTGTCCGTTTGGTGATGACCTTCCCTGTCTCAACGTCCCACAACCTCACTATCCCATATCCATTGCCACTTACAACAGTGTTGCCCCTCGGGGACAATGCTATAGTCCACACTCCTTCCTTGTCGCCCTCATCCCATCAGTCATCGCCAATCTGTGCACCGCTTGCCAGGTCCCACAGTCGGAGCGAGCCATCCAATGAACAACCTTGGACTCGGTCAGTGTGGCCTCGCATCGTCTGGTGGGGGATGACCGGTGCCGTCTGTTGCTTCTTACTCGTTGGAGAAGACATGGTTGGCGCTCTGGGTGTCAGATCGTGGACTGTGTATTCAAGACGCCCGCCGCAATCTTTGAATTAGAACGGGTTAACCGGCAACGGCAAAGATTGCTGGTGAATTGAGAGCCTGCTTCATTCTTGTCAATACAGTATTGCGCATGAGATAGCCTGCTTATAGGATGTGGGATTGCTGCGGACTATGTATCCAGGAGTTGCTGTCGTGTTCTCCAAGAATTTGCAAGCCTTGGGTCCTTACGGAATCCAAAGTCACTAGGTAAGTGATCTTTCCTTTGCAGAAGAGCCCAGAGTAATGATCATTCATGAGAAGTGCCGTTCAGACCAACTCAGTGCTCTTTCAAGTCGTGTACTTCGGTGCGTATCGCATGCATTATCCTTGACAGCCTTAATTTGTGAGTGCTGTGTAGACTCAGTGCTCAAGCCTCAGGTCCTGCCACTGGCGTTATCAGTATGCATCTTCTTCTGTGCAAGGGACTACTTTGATGGCCACGAAAAACATCCGACAGGGTGCCACTTTCTTCTCCGCTTCACGTATTTCGTGCAGTCAGTCTACTTTCGAACGCGATGTATTAGCATGTTTGCTTGATGATTGCAGGCGGTGAAGCAGCCGTCACCGCTCTGGAATCCTGGAATCCTCGTCACAAACTGCTCCGATTTATGTAAGACTTTCGAAGATTTCAATCTAACTTCCTCGAACATACACATACGAAGTCTACAATTGATGAGCAATGCCTTGATTCTTGAAAAACGTTCGGAGGTGTCATAATCTCCAGGCTGAGGTACGTGGAGTGTGTTCATCACAGTTCTTTAATGATCAGCGCAAGTTGTAATGGATCTGTCTGTCACAACACCCTTTCTTGAAAGTGAGGTCATCATACAAGGTTGAAGGCCTAGAGATGCCACGAAACTCTGTAGTACACGCACTTATTATCGCACCAGTCACGTGTCATGTGAAACCCTTGACCTCCTTTTGCTTTTACCTTCGGCAAAAGGAACATGAAGGCACCTGCGCACAGTATAGATTGTCCTCCACCCATTCGAGATCTATAGCCAAGCTGCTAGCTACAATATCTCGATTGTCCTGACAGCCATCACGTCCTGAGTAAAGGCCAAGTCGTTGACTTGTGCAATGATGGCATGATCTGACGCGATTCTCTTGTATTCTCCGCCGCGCTGCTGCGCTAGCAAAAATGCGCCAAAAGGCTGTCCAAGGCGAACGATCAATCGCAATGCTCGCTCGTTCGATTCCAAATTAACCGGCTCCTGTGCTTCAAGGGACCTGTCAAGCGAATCCTGTAACGGAGACCCAGGTGCAGACCAATAATATTCCTCGCTCTGCGTGTCGTCTTCAATGTCAGGCAGCCCTGCCAAGCCAGACAGTTCCGCAAAATCAGGCAGCTCGAGGAGATCACGATCCCACGGACGGACAAGCAAGAACGTCTCCCGCGTGGCAAATGTCCACAAGTATGGTATCAATTCCTCCGTAGTGATTAGCAGGTCATGAAGACCGTCTGCCTTGATTTCATATGTGGCATGTGAATCCTGATCTTGAGTATGACTCCGTCTCACTGTCGTGACACGAAATGATATGCAAGGCAGATGCAGTCTGCAGTTCGCGAAACGAGGAGCGCTCATGTGGTCGAGCAGGGTATAAAGCCTCGAAGCTGATTCCATGGCCTCGGTGTTTCGCAGCAAGGAGACCGAAGTTTGAATCTCATCTTCAGACAGAGATGGCAGGGTGCACGGTGGAGCTGTGTATGAAGTGATGTTGGCTGGTAAA